>JANHGB010047116.1:0-32739 GCA_026283785.1 Coracopsis vasa
AGTGTGCAGAAAGGAATGTCTGGACTCTGCTCACAGAAAAAAGGAGCCAGCTCAAAAAGCTGCTGCTTGTCCTCTTCCCTTGGCATCACTGCGTCCTGTGATAGCTGCCATCCTGGTAAGCTATGGGTGAAGCTGACAAGACTCACAGCCAAAGACCTTCGAGGTGGAGTGAAACTGTTACACATTCATCAATGGATGAATATTCCCACTGCAGACTTTCGGCTTTTCCTGAGTTTTAAAATGTAGTCTTCACTGGGAGAAATGCTTGCAATACAAATAGAGCTTTTAAATTATTATTTGAAAGAAATTATCCTTGAAATTCAGTTCACCTCATGGACATTTATGGAAATTTTCTTACGGATAAGACTGAACATTAGTTTTCCAAAGAAAACACAGAAACACGATTTTTGTACAAGTGTGCTTGCATGTAATAAGGTGTATTCTGCTCTTGATACTGCTTTACATTAGGATGAAAGGCAGTCAAGCATTCACATTTACTGGAAGAACGCTGTCATACTTGATACTACTGTTAAAAATTACACATTTTAAAAAAATCTACCTCTTTTTGGAACAAAAACATGGTTTGAAACAAAAGCTATGGACAAAAAAAGGCAAAAATTGTGCTTTACTGCTGCCATCTTCTGACACCCAGGTTAAATTGCAGGTTTTTGAGAGAATGAAGTTAGCCCAGACTATCTTTTCCTAATGTGCTTTCCAGCAAATGTCATTACATCAGTGATAAAACAGAGTAGGGTTACAGATACGTGCCTTTGACTTGCACAGAATATTTAGCAAAGGAAATCGTAGCTGTACAAAGTACATTTATATGCTTCAGAGACTCTGAGATGGGAAAGGCAGGACCTGAATTTCATTCTGAATCTTGTTGATTAGATGCACTCCAATTGGGGCATGAGGCTACAAAGAAAGAGACAGTCTAATGTCTTCCTTTTTAATTCTTTTTATTAACCATTATGATCTAAAAGTTACCTTCTTCATCAAAGGGTCGGATTATTGAACACATTTCTAGAAGAAACTGTGAATTCTAGTTGCTGATCATCAACCACCCACAAAAGCTTTTTCCCTATTGGTAGCATAACAACATAGTAAAATCAGCTAACCAAACAGAGAAGGATTTAAAAGAGAAGAAAAAAAACAGCAGGAAAACTAAAGCCCTCCTACCACAGGGAGAGGAAAAATCCATGGATTAACTACACATATTTTCTAGAGTTTCCTAAGAGCATTGCCTGTGTAGGGCTCAAATACCATGATAAGGGTGATATGAAATCTTAAGATAGGTATAGTTGGTGTGCACTTCATATGAATGGCATTACACTGAAGTATCCTTCACAATTAGATACTACAGTTATGTAGATGGAGGCTTTCACAGTATCTATTTCTCATGTCCTACATGTCCTACTCAGACATTTGGACTCCTGGTACTTTGGCTGTAAGATGGCACGCAATGGATTCAACAAAAATCTGGTCTGTGGCCAGATTATTCTCACCCCAGAATACTCCCATTCCCCTACTCAAGTGATGCTTGACTTTCAGCCACTTTGTATATGCCTGCCTTGCAGCAAGCTCGATTAACGCAACGTTCAATGCAGTCTGCACTAACAGTTTCCTTTGAATCATTTATGCTGGAGCCTTGGAAGAAAGAGTAGCATGGGATTAATCTGTGCTTCTTACCAAAACGAAGCTCAAGCCATATCTGTGACAAAAACCCTATAAAGCAGCTGGTTTTCTAATAACCTCTGAAATACATTGTTAGCCTTTGCTAAAGTGGATGAAGATAACTGGGGATCGCTTAGTTCTCATTTTTGAAATAATTACTTTCAGTTCTCAATAAAGGTTTTCCAGACTAAGCAATCAGACAAGGCAGCACCTCAGACATCCATCTGTCTCCAGTCAGTCCTTGCACCCAGTGTGGAGAGAGACAGTACAGGTCCACTCCTAATTGCTCTTCAGTCCTTGTTCTCCTTAACAAAACCCACTCTTCCCACTCATTTGATGCTGATGGGGATTATGATGTGTTTACTGGGAGTTTGGTTTGCATAAATTCATTTCTCAGAGGGTGCTGGTAAACATCTGTTGTCATTGGGTACCAGCTATGAACTGTGGCTGGTTTCTAGCAAGTGGTCCAGACAGAAGCCTCCCAGGGAATGTGGTTAAAGGGGGATGTTTCATCTGGACATCTGATTGCAGCAAACATTAGTTCTGTATCATTTCTCATGTCCATCAGTCAGGTTATTTTAAGGACTGTTCTGACACTTCTGCTCCAGTGTATTTTTAAGACTCTCCTTTATATCCTATTTTTTAGCATGTGTTCCTTCCCTCTCACCTCTGCTGGCTTTCTCCTCTAACACACCAAATGCTTGCTTTTCTTTGTGTTCCCATTCAACGTCTGTATAAACAGAAAAGGAAATTTTGTTTATAAAAAATCTTGGCACATTTGATTAGTTCCCACCCTTTGTATGTCACATTGTAAACTGCATGGAAGAAATAATCCCTTATGGACTGGTGCAGCCCTTGTCAGAGCTCAATCCTATTTGGAAGCAGTGGGTTTAGAGTTTCATACATTGTAAATTTTAGGTTAATAAACAGATAGAGATTTTGAAGAACAAGGGCTTAATTTTGCTGGAGATTTCTCTCAAATCCTTTGTTCAGCAGAAATCAGTTCCTACTTTCTTTTGTTTCCACACCAGTAAAATCTCTAGAGAAGTAATAATCCCACGTGATTTACTGGGATTTTGGATTGATGCCAGCTTTGTTTTAATCCCAGCTGCTGTTTTGTCCTCCGGGTATTTTAGTTCATAGCAAAGTGCACAGCACAGTCCCCAGAATACGTGTGAGCACAGATTTTAATATTTGTATTCAGCCCCTTTGTTTTGTCCCTCATGGCAGAGCTCTGCTGGTGCTCAAACTTGACCAATATGATTACATTTAAACTATTTTTAAACAGATGCATCCCCTGGGTGAAACTTCTTCCCTGATTAGTCTGGATGGGAAGCATCTGTTTTCCCTCTGGTAATGAGAGTTCCTAAAATCAAAGCACAAAGACAGGCACTGGTCATGTCGTGTTGCATTGGCTGAAGACCAGCAAGCATGTGGTACAGCAGTGGAACTTGAATTTGGGCAGAGTGACCCAAAGACATTAGCACAACCATCCTAAAAATGCAAAAAACAACCCCAGGGTAACACACCTCCAAACACAGTGATCTCAACCTCCAGCAATGCTTTTATCCTTAGTGATGGGGCATTTATCAACAACACTGTGGTTTACAGCACAATCCAAAACACATAAGTGTTTAAACCCAGCAGTATTATTAGAGGACAGCTACTGCCACTTTATTTACAGCAGCCTGGTGTTCCCTTCTGTCCCCTTCTCTGTCTGGTGTCTGGCCCTGCTCTCCCTCAGGATCCACCCCTTCCCCTTCTAGTTCCAAAATGTGCCCAGCTTCTCTGTATCATAGTAGGGATGGGGAGGAATGCAGCCAGGTCCCACTCACCTCTTCCTGCTAACACTATGCCCTGCAGAACATCCTGGCACTCCTTTGAGGAAAGGATGGAGGAGACAAGAAATGATGTGTGCCCTAGAGCCATGGGAGAAGTGGGAAGGGAAGGATTTTGGGTGTCCTGCTCTCCAAGAAGGGATGTAGAGGAAGAAAAGAGGATCCTGATGCACAGTACAATCCTGAGCTAGGTTTGCCACCATGGGTGATGCTGTCCAGAGGCAGGTCTTCTGCTGAGTGAAGTGGATGAGTAAAGCAAGAAGAATGCCAAGCCTTGGTTGTGGTTTTCACCTTGGATGGAACCAGTTGACTTACTCTGGAGATACATCTGGGAGTACAATCTGTGATGTGAGCTCTCTGCTGTGGGTCTGTGCAGATGTAGCCTAAACCTACACAATCCAATGAAGAGAGCACTGGACTGCAAACGCTTCTTCTTTTGACTCCAACCTGTCCTGTCAAAATCACTTTTCCCCTTCATCTCTGGAAATAGGCCAGCTCTCTCTTGCAGTTATTTTGTGAGCCACAAAATTGTCTCTTTCCTCCTCTAATTCTCCTCTGTAAGGTGTGCACCCTCTTCCAAAACAGACAGGTCAATTACCCCAAGTCAGCCTAGTTATCTGATATGCTGGTGTGCTGCAAGCTGGTCCCTGGGGACATGGAGAGGGAGTGGCTGGCCTCGCTGCTGTGCACCAGCAGCTGTGCTGCTTATGAGGCACATGATGTAAGCAGTCCATTAGAAGACTAACATCTTATTTTGATGTAGTAACATCCTAAGGACATGGACCCCACATGGCCTCACCTGCATAGCTGAAGCATCAGGAGGAAGGCTCTGGAGGGGCCAGGGCAGTTTTTCTCTGCCACCAAGAAAAACTCAAATATTTATGGACAAAAAAAGTCTTACAAGCTACAGGCTTGATTACAAACCAAATCCCTTGCTGGATCTTGTAGCTAGGAAACTGTGAGCTGGGGATTCTCCAGGGCAGATGGCTTCAAGGGCTGATTGCTCCCAGGAGGAATGGGCATCAGGAGAAGAATCCCCCAACTTGAAATTTCACCTAGTTTTCCTTAATTGTAAGGTGTGTTTTGCTGTTGTTACTTACTTCATGCAAATCTATATCCATGTCTATGTGATTCCTCAGAGGCCTTCTTCATTTACAAGCTATTATTTCATGGTATTTGTCTCCTGTCCTAGTTCTTTTGGTCTCCTCTTACATCCATTTCCCTGCAGTGCTGAAGGAGTCAGTGAAGAGACAAGGTTAGCACAGGCCTCAATGATGTGCAAAACTGGGAGCCAACCAGTAATGCTTGCTCTGACAAGAGAGTGGGTTGCAAGAACATTTTCAACACAGAACTGTCATTTCAATAACACTGAACCGCACCAGAGCGACTCCCGAGCAAAGACTTCAAAGCCCTTTTAGTGAGGCGGCATCATGCTCACTGGAGGAGAGGGAAAGTCTGAGGACAAGGAGGAGAGCTGTTTGCATACATTTGGTGCAGAGCTCAGACATGGAGTCCTTCCCTTCCCCTCCAAACACAAGACTGCAAAACTCTGGGTTATGCCTGCTGGCTCAACACAGTGCATTGGAGACAAACAATTTTTTGGGGAAAAAAACATGTTTTGTCCTTGCTGGAAGAGTTCTAAAGCAGCAGCAACTGCCTTAAAATGATAATAAGGGAAAAAAATAGCTTTAGACAACTTATAAGTGAACACATCCTCTTTCTCTTTGTCTGGATTGCTTTTTATGGTGGGCTGCATATTAGCAGGGCAAGTTTTAAGCTTGTCCAACACTATAATTGTACTGGGCATCTTTGTGCATCTTTCTCTAAGATCCAACATGCTGTGCACGCTACTTGTGTTTTGCTAGTTGCTCTCAGCCTTCTATTTTCCTGCAGCTCTGCTTACATGAATGAAAACATCCAAAAATAAAAAATGTAAAAAAAAAATAAATTATATATATATATTTTATAAAGAACAAAGCCAGCAGCACCAGGCTCTGAGGAACATGGGGAGAGTTTCTACTGTGCAAACACATCGACAGGCACATAACTGTAAGTATCTGATTACAGATCTATGCCTGCTACAAGTAGGCCAGAGTCAGATGTTGCTGTGATGGTGACAGGGGATGTCAGCTCCTCTAGCCCATCTGGATCAGATGCCACAGATCTTTTCAGATTCTAAATAAACCAATATTATTTGGGAGAAAAACATAACAAACTGTACATAAAAAGAAGGCCACACCACAAGATCATTTTTTTCCAGAACTAAAGTTGAGGGCTGATGTGGGAATCTGAGCGGGGAGTCAGACCAGTCAACCAAAGCAGATCTGCTGGAGACTGCCACTGCTCCCATGACCAGGCTGTGGAGAGCTGGGCCCAGGAAGCTTTTGTCAGTGACAGTGTGCTGAGGCCCCTGCCCACAGCATCCCTGCACGCAGGACTGTCTGGCTTGGAGGTCTCCCTGTCTGAGGTGATGGCTCCCTCTGGTTTAGTTGCTGCTGTAGTCCTCAGAATGAAGAAACCAGCTGGGCTGGCACCCATGAGCCCAACCCTACCCCATGCTCTGAGGCAGAGGCACTGCGTGTGGGTTTTGGCCACACCAAGGAACTAGTGCACTACTTCAGATGAGATCCTGAGACTAACCAAGCACGTGTAACTCCATTCACTGATACCATCACCTCTTGGAAACAGGCGCCATGGCTGAGAAACCATACATTAAACAGACACCCATTACATGACTCATGGACAGACTCACATTAATTTAATCAGATGCTAAGAAAAAAATCCAGAAATTATGCATGGTTATTGTCCGTGTCTTTCAGAGCAGCTCCCTGGCACCTAGGGCTTAGCTCTCAGATTGGGGGACAGATGGGTTATGTAGATCAGGACAAATCAAAGGCCATGTAGCTGCAGAAAGACACAGAATTTACCCTGGAGCTGCTAGGATTAATGGACCAATGACAACCACCATAGAAAAAACACGGAGCAAGGTTTTGAGCTGAGAGAATCCAAAATGTAGGGGGAAAACAGCATAGGTCTGCAGGGATACAATCTGCTTGCTGGAAAACAGCCCCAGAATTTGAAATTATTGTGATTCCTTAAGATCAGCTTCATATTACGGCACTTAAATATTATTCAGATACTGAGTACATAATGACTTGTAGAAACCACTGTTCAAGTTTATGCTTATACATGTATTTACCTCTCTGTGAGAATGAATCAGTAGAGTATCTTCTGAAATGTTCTTCAAGGCTGCAGCCCTGGATGAGATGTTAGGACAGAAGAGGTAACAGTGCTTACTTGAAAGGGAATGTGGATCTCCATCACATCCTGGGAGGAATGAATATTTACATGTAATCTCTGACAGATGGGGATATAAATGCTTTGATTTTATAAATAAAGAAGACATATTAGATTATTACTATGTGTTATACAGTAGTATAAGCTAAGTGATAAGGACAAAATTCTGGTCTTTTAGGGAGGAAATCTCTTTTTTCCAGTTCAAGTGGAGAGCCTTTGTGAAAGGGGTGACGGGCAGAGGGGAGGCAGTAACAACACTGACAGCACTTACTTCTGAGGAAGGACTCAGGAGTGAATTACAGAAGGAGCAGTAGAGAGAGCAGGTCATACATAGGATACTGGTATTTTAGTGAGATTCATGATTTATTTCTTTAAATAACTCCGGGTTTAGAGACAAGGGTTGGGAAGAGCAATAAGAATTCACCAGTGTCCCAAAACTACTTGAGATGGGTTTTTTGATGGAATGAAATCCTGAAACACATCCACACAAGTACATGCTGTTAAATCAATCACTAACATGACCTGTGACTTGATCCTTATTCTTTCCCTTCCCCGTCATTCCCAATTTCCTTTCTAAATGCAGATTGCCTCATGTTTACATGACAAATGCTGCAAAAAAATGGAATATGTATGTGAGGGGAGTTTATAGCCCAGATGTTTATTGCTATACTCAATGTCAATTTATTTGCTCATTCTGACCTCCTTTCCCAGAGTTATTGATCGTGCCAGAATGACAACAAGTGGGTCTGCAGTGCTACTGTAATGTAAGACAAATATGGCAAATTTGTAGCCTCTATAGCAAAAGGGAAGCCCTTTCCCAGGGCTTGATAAAGAGCTTCAATTCCCCTTGAAATAATGGACAGGACTGTACAGAAGAGGAAAGATATACTAGGGAAAGTCAGTGCTGCAGGCACTAAAGACACACATGAATCTTGGAAAGAGAACACTTAAGAAAATGCTAAGAGGGAAAGAGAAGGAGAAAAAGTACTTCTGGAGGTCAGTGTTCATGTACAGCAATTGCTACTGCCCTGGCCAACACACCAGCAATCCCAGGAAGTTTATAGGATTTGATGCTGCTTCTCCAGTGTAATAAAGTATTCTTGAAAGCAATGCTGCTACCTGATCAGTTTGGTGGTGCTCCTCCTGACCCTGTGGCAGTCCTAGTTGAGATAAATGAAGGCAAACCAGCCTCTGAGCTGAGCTTTCTCAACCTGGTTTTATTTGTGTGCTTTGAAAAGGCTCCAAATCAGGTCAGGATTTGTAGCAGTGGCAGGGATTTAAAAATACGCTCTGTTAGCAGTGACCTACCAAGGAAAACAATAAAATTGGCTTGTGCTCTTGCTTGTGCTTTTGTTTCTATATAAAAACAAGGCATAAGAGGATTGGGACTGCTTCTTATAGCCTTAAAAGTAAAATCTATGGAAAATGTGAATTTTGACTTTCCCTATTTTTGCTGAAGAGTTTGCAGGATGTCTCAGATAGTGATTGCCCAACTCTTAGCTAAGACGGAAAAATTATCCAGTCGTTTACATGAGTATATTTTCTCCTACATGTTTTTAGGCATTTTGATGAAACAGAATAAAAACCCCCAAAGGACATTTATAGTCTTAACAAAAATCGTTACTCCTCTCAGCGGTATTCATGTGTATCTGTATTACTCCAGTTATCCAGCAAGTCTATTAAGACAAGCCCTGGAGTTATTATAAAAAGAAAGCAAGAGAATATTATTGGATAAAGAAGGGAAAATCTTTTAGGCCTGCTCCATGCAGCATAAACAAGGGAAAAAAGCAAACATAATTCTCTTTTCCCCTTGACAGGACACCCTTAGATGGAGCTCAAGACATTTACTAGACATGAAATATGGGGGGAAAAGTGGGTCAGAGCCTGAAAAGAGAAGGAAAGGAAAAAGAAGGTAATTTCCATCATGGTCTGTATTTAGACTTCTGTTGTCTTCACTCTTATACATGACCGACACAGATAGTCCTGTGGCCTATTTGCAACTATAGATGAAACAAGACGTAGACCTGTAACTGATGCACTGAGGTTGCTCCAAGTGAAGTTCAGGGGGATGTTGATCTTGCTATCAAATGGCAAGTAAAGCTGAATATTAAATGAAAGGTTCATTAAAAAAACTCCCAAAGCAAACAATAAATGCTCTACATATCTAGGCTGAATGTGATCAGAGCATGACAGCTGAAAGGACCATTGCACAAAAGACATGCTGTAAAATGCTGTGTAGCAATTGACTAACAAAAGCTCGCATGCAGAAGGCACAAAAGAAGAGAATTTGGAGGAAATCATAGATTTCAGTGTGAAATCTCTGTTCATGCATTTTAACTCTGAGAATTATATCCCAACACATCAAGTTAATGCACTCACCCTGTTGTAACTACTTTGATGGCTTCCCTCCATCTTCTGTGCCAGGATACAGAGGGCCTGTGGGTACAAGACTGGGTTACATCACTGAAGTACTGCCGTGGTCTATGCTGCTCCTTTATGATGGAAATCAACAGATAATAGCCAGGCTACCCTTATTTCTCCACTGTTCTTTGTTTTTTAGGCAAATTTACAGCCCCTGAACCCCCACAGGGCAAGCTACCCACAGCAGGTTCACTGCAGCCGTTCACTGCTCCAAACACAAATGACCCAGGACCTGACAGGCAAAAGAGAGAAAGAGAAGGTGGTCTGGGGAATAACTGGACAAAAGTTACCTAAGTGGAGAGAATAACTTGGCCCAGCATGAATACTAAGTAAAATCAATGCTCCTGCAAGCCAAGGAAGGGTAGTGCCTGGGGTACCACTAGAGAGCTGTATTCTCTTGTGTTTGCAGTGCACTTGATTTCTAAACATAACCCACTGATTCAAGCAGACTCTTCTTGGACAGACACAGCACTTGGGCAGATTTACTAGCAGAGGAGAGATAAATAGCTCAATTTCCCCTCACTCAATGGCCTCCCCAGCCTTCCACCTCCTGCACTGCACCCTTGGCAATGCTGAAGGCTGCCTGTTGGCATGGTAGGGCAGCTTCCCTCCATCAAAAGGGGCAGAGGTCATCACATTGGGGCCCATCACTTGCAAACCACCCCAGTGAAGCCTCTCTCACCCATGAAGTGCTCTTGGCAGGGGGCTGGCATGGGATGGGAGCTGCTCCTAGGAAGGGGTTTAGTGTCCTCTGTGCTCCTGGGCTTCTTATTCCTCTGCATGTCTTGCAAAGCACAGACATCCTATCCACTTCAGGCCAGACATCATAAGAGAGAACTGGAGACTGTCATGAGTCATTCCAGACTGTTCCTTGACAGCAGCTGGAAGATAATGGAAACCACATTAATTAAAAAATACATAAATAAAAAAAAAGGGAAGATTCCATTTGGGAGACACAGCCTGTTCACAGGTCTGTGCTCAATAGTGGGAGAAAGCTGTAATTCCTGATCCTAAACACACAAGTCACTGCGTGGGACTGCTACCTACATACAAAGTGCAGGAGTAGGAATTTAGCCACCAAGCAGGCAGAGGAGCTCCAAACCAAGAAGGATTTCACTAGATGAGCCTTTCCCTTTCACATTCAGAAATGTTTCCCCCTCCCTATTGCAAAATCTATTATTAATTTTCCACCACGCCTCTTTCTGCAGCTTCTGCTCGACAAGCCTTTGACTCCTTCTCCCTCCACCCGTGTGATGTCTCTGCCCCTGCATACACCCCTTGGAGATGCAGAGGGAACAGAGCAGTCCCTAGGTGCAGGATTGGTGCGGGGCCCTGACAGCAGCAGGAGAAGGCAGCAGCATCACCAGGCCCCGGGCAAGTGTGGATCAGGATGCCAACCGACTTAGCGAGGCGAGGAGACGGCAGCTTGCATGCACAAGTCCGTCTGCCCATGTCTGCCGTCCCTCCTGCCGTGCCAGCTGCTGAGGGTCAGCTCCCGGCGTTCAGCTCCTGGGCTCACCACTTGCAGGGAGGAAGGAAATGCTGCCAAAACCATTCCCCCTGCACCTCTTCTTGGGCTATGGATGCAGCCTGCACTCCACAAGGGCACTTACTAAATAAGCCTTTCAGTGCTTGCACATGCTGGGAGCATCAGCCCCAAGTCAAAATAGTTTTATATGGAAGGATAGTTTTTCTGCCTTTGAAACGCAGAGGCTTGTGTGATCTTCTTCCTCAGCTCAGAGACAGGAACAGCAGCAGAGCTCAGCTCCCGAACGGCCAGCTGTTTACCAGCAGCATGACAGGGCAGAGTGACAGGGCAGCGGTGCATTTCATCCTCATGGCACCAGTGAGCAGCCAGGTGAACTCCACCAGCAGGAAGGAGGCAGCAAAAAGGTGATGTCAGAGCTGCAATGCACCCCCAACTCCCAAAGGCCCTGGCAAAGCCCCAGAGTGGTGGTTTCAGGGGAGCGGGGTGGATGCAGTTCAGACTGCAGTAGAAATCCCCACTGCAATCCTCTTGGTTACACAGGTTTTCAAGAACAATCTCAAATTCTCTCAAAACCACACTTGAAATGCATCATAGCTTAAAAAGAGATTGGAGCAAAACAGGTGTGACAAAGGTAGGGTGTAAGATGCAGGACAAACTGGAGTCTTGTAGGTGCAGGTCTACGGGTTACCACTCCAAGCTGTTCCACAAGGCATGGTTATGCCAGAGCTACAGTCACGTCCCACAGGTTGTCTGAGCTGGAAGCTCCTGTCCAGCTCCTGTGCCCAGCAGGAATTCTCCATGGTCCACCTCCAGCCAGATTTCAAATGCTGGTAAAACATCTTTATCATACAACAGGGCCCTAATACCTGGTCTGTAGTCTTTACATCTAATGCAGTTGCTCTTCAATGACTTGTAAGCTCTAAAGAAAAAGGGAAAACAAGTTAGTTTGGTGAAAATGAGAAATTAAAGTCATGGCTGACAAACAAATCAAGCTGAGGATCCCACAGCTGCCTGGATCTCTGGTGGGGCAGGGAGTGTCAAGCTTAATGGGGACATGCATTTTTGCATGATAGTATCAACCTTTTTGAGCTAGGGTAAAGCAGATTCGGCCTTTTCCTAGATGATAGTTTCAGGGTCTCCAATGTGTTTTGTGGAGGGTTTCTGGGGTGTTCAAGAGAATTGAGATCTGCTGTAGAAATAATTGTAATATCTCAGGTGATGTTTGTGATCTGTCTGGGGTTTGGATTGCAGCAGATGAGAAGGAATCAGACCAAGACCTACTACCTTGGATAGTTGCTGGCAGCTGCCCTGCAACATGCAGCTCATATGCTGGGAACGAGTCAGACAGACAGTGCTACCTGTAAAACCAGCTATGGAGGGAAAGCAGGTTTACACAGGAGCCCAAGAATAGTGTATTTGGCAGAAGAGTGTTTAAAACCATCCTCTGACCTGGCTGAGCAATAACTTCTCCCATGGTCTTAGGGCTGCCAAAGATAGATGATGATTTGTCCATGAAGAGGGGTCTCTGGAGAGGTATGGCAGTGGTTTACATCATCTACAGCTGGCCCTGATGTTAAGGAAAAGAGCTAGCAGAGAAAACTTCCCAGATCAGTGTGCTGTTTCCACTTTAACTGCTTTACAGAGCAATTACAGAGTTCCCTGGCGCTAGGGAATGGCTCACATCTCTTCAATTGCACCTAATTCAATCTCCAGCTTAATTTTCAGCAGCAGCAGAAGCTGTCCAGGTTTCCCCTCATTCATGGGACTTAGAAGTGACTGTCATCAATGTATTATGTTCATTTACCCAAACCACCTCTGAGGGGCAAGAGCAAAGGGAGACATCAGAGGAGATGCTGGTCAGCGTGGGGTGCCCAGCTGCCTCCTCACGGATGAATTGGCCCATGATGATGGCAGGAGCTGACAGGAGAGCATAGCGCTGGAGACTAATTGCGTCTAATGAGCAGCACTGCAGCCCTCATAAAAGGATGAACACAGGACTGCCTCAGAAACTACAACCCATTAACCCTCTGTGTCCCTGCAATGGAAGCTTTTTTGGCACCACATCCCCATGCCTGAAAAGGAGAGAGGATTTCTGTGCCCACATTAAAGTGAGATGCAAGATCCCGGCTCAGCTCGCTCAGGAGAAACAGCCACAGCATCATGCAAAGCATTGGTCCCGTCATGAGCTCCCAAACCCAGCAGGAATTTGTATGAATCTCCCCCTTCAGGACAGCCTTCATTAACAACTGTGGTGCAACCTCCCTGTTCCCCGAGCACTTACCCTGCACTACTGCAGCAGCTCCGCCAGCGTAAATGAATGATAACTCCACAGACCTTAAGAAGTACATGCTGTATTTATACCTCTGAGAAGAGCCTGGGTATCTGAAATCTGGAAGAGCTGTATGAAGTGACCCTCTCCCCCTTTTTTTCTCTTTCCTTTCTGTAGCTCTATCTTTGTCAGTGCATCTTTCATAGAAAAAGAAATAAACAAACCCTAGAATCAGAGCATTCCCGTGGTGGGGCAGCTATTTGTGGTACCCATGAAAATAGCAGCAAACACTGGGTAGCTCAGTGTTTAGAACAGGTCAGTGGCTCTAGGTCACCCACCAGTTCTCTTTTAGGCAATTTCTGCAGGGTTCATCAGGTTTGCCATCAGGTCCATCAGGTCAATGCACGGAAGAACACAAACTATTCCTGTGCCATTGTTCCATTGGAATATCCTCTAAGCTTCCAGTGAAAGCAGGGAGAGGAGACAGCAACATTTCATACACAGAGGAAGAAACATGCAGGCCTGAAGTATCAGCTCCGTCTGCAATATCCCCACCATGGGCACACGTGTTCAGTGTGGGCCTGGCTGCCTGAAAACCAGTGCCTTCTGCTGTGTCAAGCAGACATGTGGGGAGAGCCCTACTGGGATGCAGGCTTCAGGACTGGGAGGACCAGTCCTCTTGGTGGCTGTCCTCACCAGGATGAAACAGAGGGATTTAAATGGGCTGTAACTGTCCACAAAATGAATGTTTGTAGTTTCAGGGGACAGAGGAAAACCCAAGTGACCTGACCATTTGAATTAAACCCAGGAACTGGCTTAGCTGGAGGAAGAAAGAGGGGAAGAAAAGTCAGCCGCTGAGTTGTGACAGTTTGGTGGAAAATCACCACGGCTTTTCCAGGCTGTTTTCATGTCAGAACTGACCTACTTCTTTAAATGCTAAAGAGGTGGGGGCGTTACTGAGCTGCAGTGGAACCGAGCTATCCCAGGCTCAGCAGAACCATAATCTGTGGGAATTGTTCTTCTTTAAGTCAGCCCAGACTGCAGTTGGGAAGCTGTGGTTGATGGATCTTGCTTTGCCTTTAGGGGAATGGGCAGAGGATCTTTTCTGGAGAGCAGAGCACAAATGGGTGATGATAGGGAGCCCTTCGGAGGGAGGCTGTGTATGTGTGAGCCACACAGAGAGCTGGTTCTGTGCAGATGTCGGTCACTTAGAGACTGGTGACAACAGAGCCCACTAATTAGGGCATTAACAATAGAAAAGAGATCAATCTGCTTTGTGACACGAAGAAACCTGAAGGTTTATGCTGTGCTGTTTATTTGGATGCATTCACCTTTCTCTCTGATCAGACACAAGGCTAAGAAATGCTTTTCTAGAAACCCTCGAGCTACAACCATTCCAAACAACTTTGCCCAATTCAACATTTGCTCCATAAATCTTTCCTAAGGATTTCGATCTTGGATAAGAGACTTGGGATTGTTGTTAGTATTTTTCTGAAAACAGGAGAGGATGCTTTATTCCACCTGTTTGTTTTTGTACTCTGAGACCATGGTCCGCGGAATGACAGGAATGACAGTTCAGCTGTTCCTTAAGGGTTTCTACTGAACATACCCTAAATCATATAAGCTAAAAAAGTATTACATTTGTTGTTGAAACAATTTAAATTGCATTTAAATAATGAAGCCTGTAGAATTACATATTTGCTTATTTTATAGAATTTTTTACAAATATCATAGTTATGTTCATAGATGAGAACAATATTTTAATCAATTTCAATGCATTGGTGTTGAAGTAATTTTACCCCATTCATAGATATGCAATATATATTTTTATAAAGTAATATTTTTCTAAATTATTTTTTACTCAAAATTCTTTCTAAAACTAATCTTCTAAAACAGGTAAAGTCCTTCCTCTAGTGATAAAAACCAACTATCTTTGACTAGATCAGTTTAGAGAGTGGTGCCTTTTTGTGTAAGAAACAGTCACTCATCCTTATTTTAGAAGGTGGTTGTAAAAACAAAACAGACTATTGCATACCATAAGTGTCCTTAAATAATGTATCCTATAATACAATCTCCAAGAAAATAAAAACAGGAAAACCCTATGTGCAAGGGAAGCTGTGCAACTGAGATTTGCTTGGTTTGCTCTGGTTTTCTCTGCGTATTACTGATAAAGAATGTGGTTTTAAGAAACTACAGGCTCATGCGTGGACACAGGAAAATGTCCTCTTACAATAAATGAGAAGTCTCTCATTAGCAAACTGCTTGAGTGCTACTATAAGGCATTAGTGCAGCTGGCACAGTTCCTGAGAATAGAATTATTCATTGCCATGGTTACCCGTGCTAGAAATATTACCCTCTGCAATCACTGTAAACAAAGATCCTTTCACAACGGTGTAAAAATCAGAGCGCTTTAAGCAATTAAAGGAAATTATAAATTGTACAGAAGTTGAAGTTGTGCCTCGTAAGCACTGTGGCTGTTTGAACGCTGGAGGAAAACCCTCTGCAATGATCTGATCCTCTCCCACCCTAAGCAACTTGGAAGCTCTCATCCACCACCGTGGGAGCAGAGTCAAAGCCAAATGAGAGCCAGAGAGCCTCAACAGCATGCAAGCCCTTCCTTGGGTGGTACATCCTCAGTGGAGGTCTGCTGTTCCTGCACAGGAGTGTCTGCTGATAGCCACAGTGGAGAAAGATAAGAGGTGGGAAGTTATCACACATGTTGCTGATGGAGCTCTCTTGATGAAGAGCATAGTGGAGCTAATTTGCATCAGACCTTAAAGTCATCACAGACAATGGTCCCTGGAGCTAGCACAAGCTTGGACAGAAACAGCAGCCACAACTGGGCTCCCCTCCTGCACCCATACTTGGACAGCTGGATCAGAAGATACTTCAACCAGTGACATTCACAATGCACAAATGCCCAGCTGTGAGCCGCTGCACACAGCATGAGGGCTTGTGTGTCCCTTCTCTCCCTGTTGGGACAGCACATGGTTCTACAGGTTCTCCATGCCTGCCTGCGACAAAGCATAGTGTGGGGCTGAGAAAGGACAGTCCCCATCCCCAGCACATTTCACCAACATGGTTCTGGCAGTGCTGTGACCTGTGACACTTCTAAAAAGCATCTCTCTTTTTCAGGGTGGAGAAGAGGAGACTTAGGGGGATCTCATCAATGTATATAAATACCTGGAGGGAAGACAGAGCCAGGCTCTTCTTAGCAGTGTCAGTGACAGGACCAGAGGCAATGGGCACAAACTGAAACACAGGAGGTTTCCTCTGAACATCTGGAAATACATTTTTACTGTGAGGGTGACCAAGCACTGGAACAAGTTGCCCACAGAGGTCTCTCTCCTTAAAAGCCATCTGGTCATGGTCCTGGGCAACTAGCTCATGATGCCCCTGTTCAGCAGGGGAGCTGGACCAGACGACCTACAGAGGTGCCTTCCCACCCTTTGTGATCCTGTGGGATACCCTAAGGAGACCCAGGAAGAAAGTGTTTGCCAAGGCAGTGGGTGCACTAAAGCAGATAGGGGCTTTGCTGAAGGGCCCTCAGAACACTGCTCTGGGACCAAAACCAGTCACTGAAACAGAGCCCACAATAAAACCTTGTTAAATTAACTAACATGTCTCCCATGAGATACAACATCTAATGAGCAGACTTTGGCACAGGGAGGTTTACTGGAGAGCCAAGGCAGCAGCTTTCCCCTGCCAAGATGCTGCTAAAGGTGGCTGCTTGACGCTCTGACCATGGTACTAGCCAGCTCTCCAACACTGACCCCTGAGATGCAGGTGAGTAAACCTAGCCGGGAGCTGTTGAAAATTACCAGAGCACGAAGCACCACGTGATGTGGAAACAAATACTTTCTGAATTAGGTTCCCCATTCCTCCATTCCAATGCCATGCTTCTGTTGCCTGCCAGGCAGGAAGGGAAGGTGTAAGCCAGGGAAGCATAGCCCAGCTGTCTCTGCTCAAAGCAGGAGGAAAGCTGTGTCAGGTCAGCATCATTCCCAGTCCTGGCTGCTGACTGGAGGCCTGGAGATCCCTTTTGTCTCCTGAACAATGTCTCTAAACAAATTCAACTTTTTCCTTTCAAAATACGAGTCATGCATGAGCAATGAGGCTGTTTCAAGCAACCTCACGGCAATATAATATACCTCATCAGGATGTTCTTCTTCTCTTACCTTTATTTCTTTTTGAAACTACCCAATTAAAAATTGATTACCTAGCACCTAAAATTTCCTTGGCATTTCCCTTACATCTGATAAGGTGGGGTTTTTTTCTTTCTCCCTTTTAGTGAAGCATAATGAATGTTATAATGGCCACAGGATATTCCCAAAGCAATGAACCTCAAAACATTTACTGAGGGAATCATTTCCTTGATGGTAACAAGCCATATAAACAATTTGCATCAAAACAGAGACATATCACTACCTGAAGTTACAAAGGTTCCTCTTCTGCCAAACAGACACTGCATAATTATCCACAATAGCATCTTAATGTGTCTTTGTAAAATACCTCTTTTGCTGGCAGCTGTGGACAGCAAGAGACTGCTTAATCATGTGGGTTACCAGTTCAACCAATATATCAGTTCCTACATTGCTCTTCTCCAGAGTCATGGCACCACATTGCTCTGCGAGGCTCAATACCTTGCTCATCAAATCCCAAGGACAGTTTTTTTCTGGCTGCATAGTGGAAGCAACAGGTAACTGCTGCTGCCATCCCTAGTAGAAAGTAGGAAGTGAGGGAGGAAGCAGAACATGCCTTTATGATTGGTTTTACTTCCTACTCTGGTGTTTCTTCAGTTAGTTTCATGAAAGTGGAGAGTCTGTGGCCATCAGCAGGTCAAAGCTATGCAGGACACTGCAGAAAGGCCATCTGTGGCAAGGCATCTTGCGAGCATCTGTAGCCAGGGCTAAGGTATATCAAGAGGCTCAAGATTTTTTAGCCCTACATTTTCCTCCTGCCATTGATGGGGAAGGATTCTCATCACAGGGGTTCAGCTGAGGAAGGCCTATAACACCTTTCTACCACTGCTCCAGGATGTCACCAATTCCCCTTGATGCCCTTCCTTTCCAGCTCTTTAAACCCTCATTTGCAGAGGGCCAGGCACACCAGCACTGTAGCCAGCAGGAGAAAAAAACAGCTCCTCTGCCCTTCTTCAGCCAAACCCTCACCCTGGGTATTTACCACTGCCATCCCATGCAAAAAATATCAGAAATAGGGTTTTTCTCCCCTCTTCTTATTCAGGCTATGGCCACATCTGCACCTGGTGAATCTGGGCAGGATGAGGGGAATGAGAGAGCGCTGCCATTGCACCATGCCCTTACCCACTTCTCAAATCACAGGCAGTGAGGTAAAATTTGAAGGATTTAGCCACATGAAACCTTTCCTGTAGAAGAATCACAATCCCCATTTAGAGGTGGGAAAAGCAAAGAGGTGGAATTTTGCGTTGAAGGTTGCAGAGGATACCTGTGAAACGATATCACAGCCTGACTCCAATTCCCTGCCGTGCTCTGAAGCCGTTGTCCTCTTCCTGAGCCATGTTAAACAGCCCTGTAACAGTGCCAGGGAGCCTCAAGAAGCCCTGCAGAAAAGCCCTAGGGAAGAAAGAGTAAGTGCAGTGATGCAGAACAAGACAAGGAAACAAGCAGCCTGCAAACCTCAACAAAGTGGTCCTTACCTCTGCTTTGCAGCTCGGGCAGGGGCTGTCACTGGCACAACAGAGCCTTAGTGATCCTCAGTGCATGGGGGTATTTCTGAAGCAGGGAGGGGGCATTCCTGCAACAGCTATGGGAGCTGCAGGTTGGTAACTTCCCAAAGAAGCATTACATCGTGTGCTCCTCCACATCATCCAAGTGGAGAAAACCAGATGTGACAAGGTAACACTGAAATGAAATTCCAAGGGGGGGAAAGAAATCAGGGAGCTTGTTATGAAGCCTGATGCCATCTGGAAGGCAGGAAGAGACGTGCATCTGTGAGAAAGTGGCATCTCTGGGGGAAGCCTGGGTGCTTGCAGCTGGCACAGCAAGAGGAAAGGTTGGGGAGTAGCTGATGGGTCTGCCCTGCCCTCCAAATTGCATCAGAGGATGATGGGAGAGTTGGTTTTCATTTGCACAAGACTTCAGGGTATGCACAGAATCTAAAATAATCACCTCATGCTGATTGTTGTCCTTGGCAGGAAAAGTAACTTTATGGCCCAGAGGGTTTAATTGAAGATACAAGGGGGGAAATGGGAGCACATTGGGCTCTTGATTTGCTAATAGGAGTCTTTTTGTGCTGTTTATTGGTTCAGAGCCATCCCCTAGGTCTTAACCCTTTACTCCTTAGTTGCCATGAAAACATGTGGTCTTCCTTGACTATGCATTTTATTTTTCAGAGGTAAGAACCGTTCTTTTCGAGCTTTCACAAGCTCCATCATTGGTGCTAAATCTGGGGCATGGAGAGGGAAGAGGAAACCTATGCCATGGTAACAGATGCCTTTGAATTAGTTACTGGTTTTTTAGTAACTGATATTTTCTGTAATTCAGCCCAGTGAACACCAGCTTCACAGTGGCCTTCTCTTATGGAAATGAAGTACAAAAGGCTTTTGCTTTTGGTTAGTCATGTAAATCCTCCGGTGAAGCCTATTCTAACAGAAGGGTAGTAAAAGGCTGTGCTATAAATAGTGCTGTGTGTTTGCCTGCACTCAGGCGGAAATGTAAGGTTTCATCTCTTGGATTGAGGGTCTCAGTCGTTTCCGAGCCAGGGGCTGACATTTGCCTTTATGCTTGTGCTCTGATGTCTGTTTTGTTTTCCGATACAGTCATTTATTTTAAGTTGGTCTGAATGCATGCTACATCTTGAGAGCGAATTAAGATCCTGCATAGACAAGTTAACTGTCTAATCTGGTCCAACTGTTTTTTCCTAAAACTTGCAGATTTATGGGGGTTTCTATCAGACCCTAGAGAATTAAATATAAAAATACAGGCAAATTCAACATCACCTCACCCCTGAGAAAGCAGAAATAATCAGCTCTGCAAAGGACGCAAGCACCATTTCTATATATGAGCATTTCTTACTGATTTCAATGAAGCTGTTCAGACACAGCAGCTGCGTAATCAGACCCTAAATCTGGCATGATAATGACTGGATATGGTCTAATTGGAAGGATCAAAAAGCTCAATTTGTTAACACGGGGAAAAAAAGACATCTATAAGCAAAAGAGTAGCAGGACTGATTTCCTCACTGTAAGAGCTGCATTCTTGTTTGATTTGTTATCTGTCAGTAAACAAAATCTATTTGTGCAGAATATGAAGGGTAGAAATGCCAAGACAGATAGTCATAGTAAATAAGAAATACTCAGAACAATCACTTGATATTTTTACCATAATTTTTCTGATCCTCTACATCATTTTAGTAGAACAGATGGTTTTTTCATGTCCACTTTAGAATGTAGCCAGTACCTTCAAAGCCATAATCAACAGCAGGTTTTTCACTATTCATAATTATTAAGACACATTTATCTTTATTTATTCAAGCCTATTTTGTTGCAAAATTAGGTTGTCTTCATCTTTACAGGTGAACAAATGGAGGTGGGCGAGGGGGAACACAGCCTGTCCATGACTCCCACTGCGACACACGGGAGTGTAGACTCACCCATGAGAACACTTCTGAGCCTGTCTGGTGCAGGTGTTTAAGCGGTAGTGAAATTCTATCAGAAACGTTCAGATCACAGTTCTGAGCAACATCACAGCTCAGTGCAGCTGACTTTGGATCAGGCTTTAAAATGTGGTACCTGCAGCCTTCTGTAAATCAGGAAAGGAAGCAATGGAAGAGGGACTCAGACCTCCCTGGTCTGGGCCAGTGCTTTATCGGCAGGCACAAGCCCTTCCTCCGCTCTGGTGGCAGCCCTTGGCTCCAGGTCTTCTCACCTGGGATTCATATGGCTGCATAAAGCCACTCTGTGAAGCGTCTTTACATAAGCATGCAGTATCAGCATGGGTCATTTATCAGTCTCTGGAGCAGCTGCGGAGAGCTGTACTTCAACAGAATCCTTGCATTTGTCTTGTTCTATTTAGAATAGTAGCTGTGGGACTCCATCTAAATCTTTTAAAATATATTCATTTTTCTTAAGCTGGAAAGAATACATATATTGGTTGAGTGCAAGTCTCCTTCATTAGTCGAAAAGGAGACCTCCTGTTCCCAAGAGGGAATATCTAAGCTAAGGATCTTTGCAGAGCAAAAAGGGTGATGTGTCATTAGACATGAAGCAGGTTCTTCGTCCTCAGCTGCCATAGCAGCATCCATGGCTGCTGAAACAACCCTTTGCAGAACCTTTGTGCCTCCTTCCCATCCCCCCTCAGGGCACTGTGGAATGGCTTTAATTGGAAGCAGATGTGCAATGTGGTAGGTAGGAGCAGGCATCTGCTCAGTGTGAGCTCCTAGTAAATAGCTCCTGTACGATCACTCTGAAAGGGTAAAATACCATGATTCAAGGGAAAGGATTTAAAATGAAAGTAGTACTCACAGTCAGTTGACTGGTCCCTTAGTCCTGCCAATATTCCTTACCAATTATTAGGAGTCAAGAATATTCTCTTCCTTCTCTTGCTTGATAGGTTTGCAAATTGGATGGAACATGCATCTTCAATGAATGGGTCACAGGGAGATTTCCAGGTCATCACTCCCATTGCAAACACTTTTCCACTAAGGTGGCCATAGAGATGTACTGTCAGAAATGCCAATTTTGGGTTTAATTGGAAAGTGACTTCTAGCCCAACATTACAAACTCAGCTTCTTCACCTTGATTTCAAAAAGAAAGTTTAGGCCAAGTTTCCTGGTTTCAGGAGACTTTTAGATTTTTCCTGTCACAGTGGATCTGCCAGACTTCTGTAGTCTGGTTTTGTGGAAGGTGTTAACAGCTGCACCACACAGACCTACAGTTGTCAAGATTCATGGGGTTGCTGTCCTTTTGCCCTGCACCTTGTCGCAACCCCTCTGCCCCAAAAAATCCCAGTAGCTATACTTGAACACAAGCAAGGTAATCACTAGGCAATCTTCGGCAGCAGGGAATAATTTAAACCACAACTCTTCTGTTTCCAGATACATAGAATAAAAGACATGAACGTGCAATATGGAATATAGGCTGAGAAGGCCTGAATGTAAAATTGCTTTTGCATTAAATCACTGGAAAAACTTTTCTTCAGCCTCATTCCAGCTATTGGAAAGAGGAGTTACGCTTTTCTGAACATAGGAGCACTTTATAATGTGTCACCATGTCCTGCTCCTTACTTTCATAATGAGCTTTTCAGACCTTCTGCTTTGCTATTCCTTAGATACTTCTGAGCAGATTTTACCCCAGTTCTTATTCTGGCTAGTTGAGTACCTTCCATGGGCAAGTAGTAACACAGAAGCCAGAAGAACAAAACTCTCTCATTTATAAAAGCCCTCCTCTAAGTAATGAATTTAGTCTAGTTATTCTATGATGTTATTAGTCAGACTGCTGAAGGCATTTCTACATAAAAATGAAAGTGCACACATGCCCAAGTATTCTTTTTTTATGTTATTTTGGAGACATAATTCCTTAATATCTTGCTTTCAAAAGCCTAGTATTTTCCAGTGCACTGACTAGATTGGCTCTATCTCTATCTCTAGCTTGAACATCAAAAAGTAACCTTCACGTTCATCAATGAAAAGTGACAACTGATTTTATTAACCGTATTCATTGTAACACATAATATGACAGTGGGAATATTTTTCACTGTAAGATTTCTGAATGGAAGAAAAGTGCAGTTAGTCTGAGTTCCTTACATTCATTAGAAGCAAGACTATTGAAACCATCAACATTTACAATGACACATAAGCAAACACCAGAATCAGTGCCAATAAATACACAGAGTACCAAAATAAATATTTACAGAATTAAAAATATAATAAACACTGATTAGTATATCCTTGTGAACTGCCAGGGAAGAAAGACATCTATTGCTATCAGTTAGGTTGTAAGTACTTGAAGGATACAGTGATTCAAGGAAACATACTCATCAAGGTTTGCAGAGGTGGAAAGGAGCAGAGTGTGTCTAACAGTCTGTTACAGAAACACCCCCCAGAGCGCTGTGAGTTTTCACTAAAAGAAAGTTGGTGCACACAGACTCACCAGATTATTATTAACAAACTGTTCAGGTAAGAAGAGCAGGGAGTTCTGGCTTTACTCGCTCATTACCTTGAATAGGTCATATGCTACCTTACTGGAGGTTGCTGACACAAAAAATACGAGGGGAAAATTGTAATTAACAGTGATCTGTCATCTGTAACACCTCTCATAGAAACAGGTTAAGTGACTTCTAACAGGACACATCTGCCCCTTTCAGCACACACGAAACCCCAAGAGCATTGTTTTGTCAGATGCAGTGCGGAGCAATCCCTGCTATGTTTCCTCAAGCACACTATGATATTTAAGCAGAGCTGGGCTGCAATAAAAGGCTGAAGCCATGCTGCGTTTCCTGGACTTACTGAATCTGTATTTTCCACCAACCACATCCATTCCTCCTCCTTCATTTCACAGGGCCACAAGCCTCAACACTAGAGCTTTTCTGAGACAGTCTCGGCTCACAAACACAGCAAGGAAAATTCAGACTGGGCCAAATTATGGGATCTTCATTTAATAACAATCAACACCACTAATAGATCCACTGATTTTCAAGGGAACACCTGTGGACTGAAATATTACCCAGCTGTTGCAATCTGTCCCATGGCAGAGGTTTTACTTCAATTTTAGACAAAGGCAATGGCTTCAGTCATGCTTCCTCTTCTGAAAATCAGAACATTGCTTTTATCAAGCCACATGCTGCAGAAATTTAATTGCACTCAACCTAGGACTTCGTGGTGCTACTGCACAGTGCACCTTGCACTCCATCTCCACTTGTCCTTGGGCTGCAAGGGTGCAGCCAGTGCCCACCACCCTGCCAAGGGCTTGGGTCTTCACATCCCTCTGGCAAAATGAGGATGGAAGAGCACTGAGAGGCCATGGGTTAGTGCTGGACTACAGAGGATTCATGGAAGCCTCTGTGCTACAACTGCCTTCAGAAATGAAGGCACTGGGCACTGCTCAGGTGTTGATGAGAGCATTCACATTGTAGTCCACAGCAGAAGCACTGGTTTCAGCATACCCAGACTCACAGAATCTGGCTCCTAACTTAGTGTAACACAGCAATATGAGCATCAATGCAAGAAAAAAAGGGGCCAGATTTTATAGGCATATGTTTAACTTTCTTTCTCGACAGGACCAGCGGTCCAGCCCTTGCTTTCATCCTATCTCCCAGCCAGCCTATGAACCCTCCCACTCCAGCACAGCACCAGCATCCTGGCTTTCCCTGCTGCTGCCCCACCTGGCAAACACCAGATTCCCCTGGTGACACTGCCTTGCTCCCCCAGTCCATGGGGTGCAGGTGAGTCGGGGCAGACCTTCCCCTTTGCTGCCATTAGCCAAGAAACATCACCAGATGTGTAGCTTTTACATTTTAAGGTCAGGCTTAATTCAAAGCAGACACAGCAAATTTTCTTTTATGAGCACATTATGTTCAAAGTTTCCAATTCATCTGCAGAAAAAGCCCATGGAAAAAACCTGATACTGAAATAGCAACTGTTTTGATGGAATATCACCCAAAATAATAAAATTCTGTTAAAAATTTTACCATTCAGTCCCTACATCCTGTTCTCCCTAAAACCAGATTTAGAATGTGGCTGTGTAATAAATTAAAGGGAGGCATCATTAGTTACCATATCAAAAGACATGAACAACAATATAATAAGCAGCGGAGTTAGCGCTCTGGAAAGGATCTGATCCTGGTTTTGCCATCACAAGTTAAGTTAAGGAAGGCAGTGACTGTGTTAGCTTTAATTTCAACATGCTGAGTACTGGAGTTATGTACAGGAATGGCTGCTTGTTAGAGGGAAAAATAATGGAAAGCCATATTTTGCACTCAGATCAATGAAAATGCTACTATAGTAATATAAAAGACAGCACAACCACCTGAATAACGTTCATCTTTTAAAAAAGGGAAGACTTAAGAAATACTTCCTATTTCCTTAAGGTGAAGAGATTAAGGATCCTTGCCAGTTCTCACTGGAGTCAATGGAAGCCTTGCCACAGCAGAACAGGACCTTGGAAAGAGATTGTCATGGTGGCAAATGCCAGTTTTCTAGCTTTGCAGCCATAGAGCATCGCTTGGATGTGATGTTAAAGCAGGCAAAGCAATCTTCTTTTAGCCATTGCTACAGGAAGCCTTTCAGCCTGGCAGTTTAAACTGCTTGCCCTGTGAAGTACATAACCAACTTTGGTTCTAGTTATTTAAATACGTACAGAAAGGAAAAAGAAAAGCAGTTCTTAGAGATAATCTGGGCACAGTCTCCATAACAAACAGCATCTGAGCTTTCCTAAAACAGTGACATCCTTCCTGCTAGATTTGCTAAACTGTCCACAACAGAAAAGTGGAGAGATATAATCCACTCCATGCAAAATATCACTCAACATCCTCACCCGCATGTATGAGATGACAGAGGGGAGATCTCCATTTTAAATATCTTTGCTGCTTGTTTTGAAGGTAAATTAATCTTTTCAAGACCAAGAAGCAGGAGCAAAGATTTTCTGAAGAACGCACTGGCAGCAGCTCCTTTATTTTAGTGCTGGAAGGCTAGATCAAGAATCTCAGTTTCCCAAGCAACTGCAGTATGGCTGACAGGGAATGAGAGACATAGAGGAAAAAATAAAGGGGGGTCCCAAGCAACAGTACTCACTGTTTCGGATGGAGAAGCCCTCTAAGGCAAGAAGAACTTTAACAACCTGCTTTTGCAGGAATAAAGGCCCCCAGGACGTGGCTAGAGTGTTTATAGCTCTTATTCCTTTGCATATGACAAGTTTTTCCATTTCTCTCTATGTGAAATGGACCTAGGAAACACCAAATCAATGCTGACCATTCCTAGTCAAGATGCTCAAAAGGAAGACAAGATGTGAGCTCATGATGAGCTAAAAAATTCCTGTGAGCCAAATTAAAAATAAACTGTCCCCTGAACACAAACAGCAAGGCAGATTCAGATGCCTCCCACTCACAGTGAACAGCACCGGGACTCATGACAAGGAAACCCAGCCCCTCAATGGAAGAGAGGGATGGCCAGTGGGAACCAGTCCCAGGCCGCTGAAGACAACTGACAGTGTGTTCTCAGCATGGGATCTCAGAAGGGTCAGCTGTTGTGCAATTCTGCTCAGACACGTGGGGTTATATCATCGTGATGAAAACATCAACAAAGCAAAGGCAAAAAACAACAGAAAAGGGAAAAGACAAAAAAAACCCCAAACCAGCAGAAGCTGTCACGTGTAAACCCTGCCAAGACTCATCTCTGCAGCATCTCTAAGTCAGTGTCAATTTGTTTTTCCAAGACAGAAGCCTCAGCCTTTCATATCAATAACTATGAAAATACATTTTCAGGCTACCTTGCTTAGAGTCCCCCATTGTGGCTGTTAGATAACCATCTGCCTTGCAAGTGGCTATTGTTACTGTGAACTGTCTCTTTCATTCCATTATCTTGCTGAAAAGCCTTTTCTGAAAGTAGTCCATTAGAGCAGGGAAAAAAAAACCAACTCGGAGTATGGTCATGTAGCAGAATCAATGGTTCCCTTTGATCTGCAGGCTCAGTACTACAAATTTGAGAAACAACAAGGTTTTGCTTTGCTAAGCAAAGCCTGTTAATTTGGCTCATCTGCACTTATAGCATCTTACTGGAAATGCCATCTGTATCAGACGTTTTGAAGACTTTGGTGCAATATTCGCTTAGCTTAGATAAATAATTCAGTTAGAGTCATTAAAAAATAATCAGTGAATTAATTTTCATAGTGTACATCTATCCATGTAAATTTTAAAATTCAGTCCTCTACTACCCTGAATGGTGGTGAGGATATTCACAGTGGATGAAGGGAATGCTGGTGATTGATGGAATAAGACTGAACATAGAGTGTTCTTATCCTAGCCATGGAATTTCTTCTGAAAGCTCCTACGTGTGTTTGAGTCCTATTACTGGCAAGAGCAAAATGCATATGCACCACAGGGAAAATAAGACCCTTTATGTCTGTTGCAGGCCACACATATAGTACAGGAAACTTAATTCCTATCATGACAAAAGAAGTCCACAAAAACATCACTTCATGCAACCGAAAGGAAATCTTTTGTGCTGATATATAGGACAGGAATGTATACCACTGAAATCACTGTAGATAGCTATAAAACACTACACAATAGATAGAAAAAAATCCTAAGAACATACAAAATTTACCAGTAGTGACCTGAAAGTGCAAAGAGTACACACAACTAAATGCCAAGTCCTGATCTATAAAATCCTTTATCAATGACATACAAGCTGATAATTACAAAGCATCAAGACCACAAAATAACAAATAAAACAAAGAAAAGTATTCTTTAAGAGAATCAAAACAACAACAGCATTGGGAATGTTATCTTTGGGACTCAGAACACCATTTCTACCTTGATACCTACCAAAGCCAAGGAAAATATATGCTTGAACAAGATAACATAAATAGGAATGCAAACAACCACAGAATGCCTCAGGACTATCACCTCTTTATGTTTCAGCCTTTAAATCCAGCAAGCCATTAACTGTTTGTTCTTAGACACCTCACAGTATTTTGCAGGGATCTTTCAGGAATTAAATATAGCTCTAAAGGAAGTCTTTGAACCTCCTCCCAATGATTGTTTTAGGCATTGTGTGGAGCTGTACAAATATATTTGTATGAAAATTGTAAGCCTTAGTAAATATTAAATTTTCTATCTTCTTTTGAAATAAAAAACATAGATGGCTTAAAGACAAAAGTGAGTTTTACACATACAAAGTTAATTTGAGCATTAAATTGTATTTTTACTCTCACACAACCATTACCCTGAATCAACGTCAGTTTGTCGCAATGATTCATAACACTGACGCCCTACTACAAGCTACTTTCCCATTTTCCTTTTAAGGATATGATTGTCCTTAAAATATGTACATAGCAAGCAGACGAATGAACCACCAAGAGATCTGCAAAGTGTACTTACACTGGGTATGCCATAGAAAGCTTGGGAGCGGGGCTGGGGAGCACCTGGCTTGGGCAAGCATCACAGCCGCCCTCCCCACCTGCGCACCCAGCCAGCCCAGGGCTCCCTGCTCCACTCTGCACCACACCGAGGAGGAAGCTGCCCACCAGCATGCAGAGGACGGAGGGAAAATGAGGCAGAAAACAAAAGGAGAGAGAAAAATGAGGGGGAAGCCAAAGCATTTTAATGATGATTCATGTTAGTCATTACGTGAGAGGGAGCTAGTCTAGTGTCACTCTATTGGTTTCTCAATACAGCCATGCCACAATGCAAACAAAATGCTGATGATGAATAATTTGCCACACACAGGTACTGTAGAGATTGTAGCTGGTATCTTCTAGTGGTTTTAAAGATCCACCACTCCTACTACCTGTACTCAGTGCTTCCAGTTTCTATGGTACCACCCCAAGCTTACCACATCCTCCCTCCCTCTCAACTTCCAGTACCCTGTAAAATCTCTCTGCACAACACAACAAAATGGGGAATTGTGATTTTTCTGCAGAGTTGTCATGCAAGGAAAGATGTGTCCCTTACAGTCAAATGAAAACAAACAAACAGAAAATGGAATGTTAGGCTTAGGGCTGAGGACCAGGATAATATTCCATGTTCTGTACTTTCATCCTTTTGAGGGTATTTCAGCTTTAACTTTCTAAAATGCACAAGCAGAGTCAGGCCAAATGCATATCCCTTTCTCAGGCAAAGGAAATCACCGCCAGCATGTCTGGAGACAGATCCATAGCACAGGCACTCCGCCTGTGTGCGGAAGCATGCACAAGTGGCTGTGTTCACGAGTGTGGTGTGTGCAGGTGTGTGTGTGCCTTCACCCCACTGCGCGTAACCCAGGAGGAGGTGCATCCTGACTACACATGCATATGTACAACACGCTTGTGTGAGCAGGCATATAGAAAAACCACATACATACAAGTTAGAAAGAAAACATATAAAATAACCTTCTTTGAAGTGTATTAAGGTTCTTACTCAAACCATGAAAACAGGGACTGATCAGAAAAACACTTTCTCCCAATTCACTGGGGCGTTGCAGCTCGGTATTAAATCCTGCAATCATTTTAGAACTAGATGCCAATTGTACCCTAGTGACTAGAAGGTCATTTCCCCAGTGAACCACACACATATATATATACAATTCTTATTATGATATTTTTTAGCTTTTTATGGTTTATCTTTAACCTTAATATCCTTCAAATTTATATTCTGTATATTTATTTTCTTTTTTTTTCTTTCAGTTTAAGAGACAATAAAACCAACTGCTATGTAAGATCAGACCCATTAGCTTCAGTTATGTGAATTTAGGATTCTCTGCATAATATAGACATGTATATTTTAAAAATGTATATTATTTTTCAGATACACTGGACCATATATTTTATATTAACTGTGGTCTGATGATTAAATACTTATATCAAAATATTTTGTAAATACATAATATTTACCTTTAGACTTCAGTGATTTTGGAGCTTTTTCAGTGTATCATAAAAATATGTCCTCAGGCACATTAAAACCTTAATAAACTTCTTTGACATGTTGTCAATGCCCATGTACAGTAGCCACTACTCAAAAATGTCCTAGCCATTAATACATTTCTCATAAGATCCAAGCTCATCAGACCATTTTATGTGTCACTAGCTTACCGTATTTCTTTTTCTCTCTTAAAGTAAAATTATTCTGACATTATTAAGAATGAAAATAAAAAACAATGAGAACCCAAACTTTCTTTAAATAGTCAAAAACTAATTTTATATATTTTAAAAAATAATAATTAAAAAACATGTTTCTCTCCTGGGTTCCTTCTCTGTAAGGTTTAAGCCCAGAGCAACTTTGTCCAAACCCCTGAAAATAGAGGTTTGCAGTGGCAGTGTTGGCAGAACCTCAGCTCTGACCCATGGAATGTGCCACTGGAATAAAATCAGCACTTCAGATTTACTTATCTGGGGATGTATGAGCCCATACAAAACAGTTTTGCTCTAATTTAAGGTACTTACACAAAGTTCTATCATTTTAGAACTGTAAAATTATCTACCTATAAAAACTAGCTCTTGTTTAAACTCTAAATAATACAGACAGGTGATTTTTTCAATATAAAAATCTGTAGCATTGAGTAAATCTGCTAAAATATGTATATATTTACACATGGCGAGCAAGTTACGGTATAAATGTGAACAGTGTGTACATATTGGCATTTAGTAAAATGTTTCCCTGAACCTGATTGTATGTGTTATTGGACAAGTATCGATGTAAACATCTGAACCTATGTCAGGTGTCTCTCTTACCCATTTACATTAGACCAGATCAAAACCAACCAGACAGACAGACGAACAAAAATGTGTTTCCTGTTAGACAAGTCCACTTAACTCCTTTAGTTATCTACTGCACACAAGTCAATCAAGTCTGCTGCTGAGCAGTGCTCTCCTTCCTACAGCAGGTAAAATACCTGTTAGGGTGGTTGGTTTTTTGCTTGGCATTTTTTCCAACATCTTGTAGAGCAAACGTAATTCTGGGATCCAGGCACCCACCTTCCACTCCTCCCCCAGAAACGATTGAAAGATAAGTGTATTGGAGAACCTCTCATGTTGCTCCTTTTGTAACCATACCCTTGAAGAACTCATGGCACTCTTTGCGTGAGGAAGGATTAGGCTCATAATCCAAGTCCTGCTTTCAAAAAGGCATGTAAAAATGAACCTCCCCAGTGTTTAGTGCTGCAGAAAAAAGATACAAATGTAAAAAAAAAGTGCTCAAAAAGAAGTCGACTTTTTATATTCAGCCATACAGTCTCATAAGAAGGGACTGAGAAGTGCAGGCCCGTAGGGTACAGTGAAGTAAGCCTTTTAGATGCCTTTCTTCAAGGTGATGCAAAACTAATTCATTATCTGTGGTCTCCTACACAAACTTTCACACACCCACCTTGCTGCCCATCTTTGTTTCCACCTCTTATTCAACTACTTTTTGGCACTGTCATGGTATGTGGCAGCTTTCACTGTTGTCCCTGCTAAGCCCCTGTTACTGACCCGCCGTACCAGTACTTTAGAGACAGGGATTTTTGTTCTGTGCATCTCGCTTTTGGCCAGGTGATGGTGTGCGATGTGATGGCTGTTACTGGCATCTGCTCCATGGCTGGCAGAATGCGACGAAAGGTGTTTAATGCTGATGGGTATCTTGGAGTCCTTCACTGTGCTTGAGGGTGTTTTCAGTATGGTTGTTATTGGAGACACAGGCTTGGAGCGTGGCACACAGGTGACCTCTTCCACTGCAGGCGCTGCTGGTGGGTTCTCATCTGGCTCAGCATAGAGGTCATAGAGAGCATCCCCACTGTAGCTGTCCCTGGGGATAGTCTCCTTCTGGATGCTTGTGGAACTGTCTTCCTCAGGACCAGGGGTGGTGGAATCCCAGTAGCCCTCATCGCTGTTTGGTACAGCTTCGTGCTGCTCCTTCTCCCTCCCCTTCTGCTCTTCTTTATGGTTGAGGTGAATAGGGATCTGGTGGAGGCCACCACGTTTCCCCACTGCCCTGCTCTGGGCCCCCTCAGCACCTCGGCTTTCCTTCAACCCCTCGGGTTTCTTTGTCCCTCCTCCACCTCCTGTTGGGGTCTCCTCTGTCTGCGACAGCATGTCCCAGAACTCCTGCAGGCAGGTGTCATCCACCTGGTCTGGGCTGGCCATCTCCTCCCCTCCTCCCTGGTAGGTCACCATGGTGGGGTGCTTCTTGGAGGCACCCAGCTTGCCAGCCCCAGGGGTGCTCTTCTCGCAGCTGCCACTCCCGCTGCCCACATCCTCCTCATGGTCCGCAATAATATCTCCGCAGCCTGTAAGAGAGTCAAAGCTTTTCAGTGAAGTCACGTCAGCAAACATCAAACAAATACGATCAATCGATTGCTCTGAGGGTGGATCAACAGAGGAAGGGTCAGGGGCGGCTGCCGTCTCTTGACCGCTATCACAGTGAGGTGCAACAGGGGGGATAGTCGTTATTGGAATGTCACCTGTTATGGCTGCATCCTTCGCAGTCCCAACCTCTCCGGCGCCCGGGTCCGGTTGCTCGCGGCAGAGCTCCTCGGGTCGCCTTCCAGCAGCGGCCGGGTCCTCCCCGGCCGGGGGGCTGCTGTCCCGCGGCTCCCCACCGCCCGCCCCGGCCTCCTCCTGGGCCGCGGCGAGTGCCTCCCCGCTGCGCTTCTCCCGCGGCGCGTCCAGCCCCGCGTCTCCTGCGGTGCTCGGAGTTTCAGACAAAGGTTTTGGCGTCTCCTCTTTGATGCACTCCAGGCTGGCAGTCAGAGACCCCGGCATAATAAGGCCGGACTGGATCTCCGAGGTTTCCCCCCTCTCCTCCTTGCCATTTTTGTCCTTTCTGTGCCATCGCATGCTGCTGAAGATGCCTTTCAGCCCCTTCTTTTGTCTGCCGCCCGCCCGCTGCTCTGCGCTCTCCGCCTTGCCGTTCTCCGGCCTGCCGTTCTTCCGCAGCAAGGAGAAGAAGCTGTGCGACTTGGCCACCGAGCTGCCGGCGGACACGCCGAGGCTGCCGCCCGGCCGGCTCTGCGGCTCCCGGCTCTGCGGGGTGTAGCAGGAGAGCTAGAAGCATGGGTGGCTGTTTTCTTTTCTTAGGAGGAAAGTTCTGCTTCTCAACTGTTCCTTT
>JANHGB010047119.1:10015-22424 GCA_026283785.1 Coracopsis vasa
GAATCTCTTCTCTGCCCAACCTGTAGCTGTGCCTGGGATTGCTCCGACCCAGGTGTAGGACCTTGCACTTGGCATGGCTAAACTTCATAAGGTTGGCATGAGCCCACCTCACAAGCGTGTCAAGGTCCCTCTGGATGGCATTCCTTCCCTCCGGCGTACCAACCGAACCACACAGTTTGGTGTCATCGGCAAACTTGCTGAAGGCGCACTCAATCCCACTGTCCATGTCACTGACAGAGATGTTAAACTGGTTCCAACACCGATCCCTGAGGGACACCACTCATTACTGGTCTCAACTGGACATTGAACGATTGACCACAACTCCTTGCATGCGGCCATAAAGCCAGTTCTTTATCCACTGAGTGGTCCATCTATCAAATTGATGTCTCTCCAATTTGGAGACAAGGATGTCATGTGGGATAGTGTCAAACGTTTTGCACAAGTCCAAGTAGATGACATCAACTGCTCTACCCCTGTCCATCCGTTCCGTAGCCCCAATTTATCAGAATCAGGCTTAATTTGCATGTATTCTCTCAAACTTTTCCTCTCAAAACATTTAAGGGCAAAGCTCTTTTGGAAGTCTGAGGTAAATACACAACTTTCAGACCAGATTTTTTTTAACAGTATCTTTGTAATTCATAGATATGGTATACCTGATAGGCCTTCATGTTCAACTTGTGCCTTTGTATCAATGAAGGCACAAGAGAGGTGGTAGATGCACCATCCCTGGAGACATTTCAGGCCAGGCTGGAGGTGGTTCTGGGCAAACATACAGATGAAGATGTCCATGCTCATTGCAGGGGCTTGCACTACATGACCTTTGAAGATCCCTTCCAACACAAAGCATTATATGATTCTATAAGATTCTACTTGCTTCCTTCTGTCATTTCCATTTGCTTATACCACTCTTGTCATCTGCTGAGTGATATCAGCGTTTCAGTCCTGTGTACTCAGTTAAGTATTTATCATCTCAAATTTGCCATGCCCTCTTTGCATATAATACAATTGCTGTCATTTTATTATGGCATTTCATTTTACTTTGTATACTCAATTTATCACATGCCATTTGCTTTTAATCACATCTTGCACTCCATTCTAATACATTCTGGGTGTGTTCAGCCTTCCTTTGAAAACTAATTTTGAATAATTTTCTTTCAAAATATTGTTTTGAAACATTGTATAATATACAAAACCATTGTACACTATACAATGTCTCAATCATAACATTGTATAGTATACAATGTCTCCCATGTAGTACTTGAATTAAAAAAAAAATCACTATGTGTTTTAAATGCAATGTATTTTAAAAGCCAAGCTCTTAGCTTCCCTTCAACTCTGCCACTTTCAGCCTGCTCTCAGTGCAGGTGCATACTGAATGTGAGTAAGCAGTATGATATAAAAATGTCAATAAATGGTGCCATATTCTAACACCAGACATTTTCCTAGTGCATTTTAGGAACAAACAAGAGAAGGAGCCTATGTATCTGGCCTTTTTCTCTTTTGGAAAGGGATAACACTACTGAGAAAGTAATGAGACCTGATGGTTGGTAGTAAGGGAACAGTTACTGCTTCTGTTTGCTTCTGATCACCCCATTGTGGGCAGTGTCTTCCCACCTCTGAGCAGCACAGGAAAGAAAAGAGTTTTCAGACGCAATGCAGAGTTTGTTGCTGGCTCATTAGCACATGAGCTAAACTTTCCATTGTTTCTTCTGTAGTGAGGATTGGGGTTCAGCTGCCCACAGCTGAACCTGGTTATACCTGAATCAATTTGGTCTTCTTGTCACAGAAATCACTAATAGAGACGCAGTTGCTCAGATATTTAGAGTCATCATCTGAAGTCATTCAGTATTCCCTCAGCTGCCTCGGAGACCACTAGCAGACCACTAGCAGAACAGTCTTTGCTGCTATGGGAGCCATGCTTTAAAAAGCACTCTATGTATGTCAGTTTACACTGTTATTCAAGTAATTCTAGCACTAGAAAGCCCCAGATGGGTTGGATACAAGCCACCAAAGGTATAACCTCTCATTTACTTACTCTTGTAACACTTTCTGATGCATACTAAAGTACTTTCCCTAGAAACTTTGGACATCTGGTGTTAGCAGAAGCAAGTTGACTAGGACATCTGCTGTCCAGAATTTTCTGGCCTTTGGAGACAAGGTGAAACTGATACATTTATTCTTTTTGTTTGTTTGTTTTCAAGGTTGGGTTTATAGGAAAAAAGTTGTACTAAAGATAAATTTCCATAGTATTTTCAGGTGAAAAGACGGAACAAAAATTTTCTTGAATTATGGTGAAATCTCACCTGAGACACAACGGAGCAGCAGACTGAGAGGAGGAAAAATGAGTCTGAACAACTGGCAAATATGATCCATCAAACTATGGAATAATTTGCCAAGAAAATGTGAGTCCTGGTATCTCCATTATGGAAATCAGATTTGACAAATAATCATCTAAACTGTGTAGATCAATCCTTCTCTGGCCTTGGGGGATGTGGTAAACCTCAGATCATGAGTGCTGTTACAGCTCTATGAGTAAGGTCTATTTTCTGCTCTGTTTTATTGCCTTCCTAAATTTCTAAATTAACATGATGCATGTGAGGAGAACTGAATATTCTTGGGATTTGGTACTTTTTTCAACTTTTTAATTTTGTGGACATTTTATACTGAAGAAAGAAGCAGTAATTTTATTTTATATGAACACAATGCTTTATAAATCAAAGCACGTTGCAAGCTCTACAGAGGCATGCACCACAGTTCCCTCCCAGCTGAGATGCAGCAGCTTCTAGCACCAATGTGGGAAGCCTCATCAAAGCTCTACCTTAATATGTCAGACAGCAATAGGAGATGGACAGAAAAAGGCTGGCTCCAGCCTATGACAGTATGACATTTCACAGCTACTGTCACAGTTTTGTGTCCAGGTGCCATCACCTCAAAGGTTAAAGGGACATTTGTGCATGAACCTCTTCAAGCCATAAGATGCACTTATTACTGTGGTACATGCTGACCTATTTCTCTATTCTGTAACTCAGTTCTCTACTTTCATAGAATCATAGAAGTTTGGGCTGGAAGGGACCTGCAAACATCATCTAGTCCAATCCTCCTGCAATGAGCAGGGACATCTTCAACTAGATCAGGCTGCCCAGAACCACATCTGGCCTGGCCTTGAGTGTCTCCACGGGTGGCACATCCACCACCTCTTTGGGCAACCTGTGCCAGTATTTCACCACCGTCATTGTAAAGAATTTTTTCCTCACATCCAGCCTGAATCTCCCCTTTTTTAGCTTAAAATTATCACCCCTCATCCTATTGCAACAGACCCAGCTATAAAGTCTCTCCCCATCTTTCACTTTTTAGAACTGAAAGTTCTAAATTAGACTGCAGTAATGTCTCCCTGGAGTCTCCTCCAGGCTGAACAATGCAATTCTCTCAGCCTTTCCTTTTAGGAGAGGTGCTCTATCCCTCTGATAATTTTTCTGTATGTAATTTAGGGTTTGGGTTTTTTTACAACTTAAATTATTGAAGACCAGTAGAGTCAATACATGATAACGAGAATCTTCCAGGAAGCTCAGATCATTGCTCTGCATAGTAGCTGTTAAACGGAAAGGGAAAAAGGAAAAAAATTTCATCTGGATGAGAAATGGCTTTTCCCACAACAATCAAAACCAATTATGATAAGCAGCATATAGGTATTGAATTTCGTAAATACTTGTTCACACAGAAACATGTAGTTAGGGTAAGATTTCAGTGAAAGGGCTCCATTAGGACTTTACCCAGCTGTGAAGTAGGGTAGTTGTGGCAGAGGAAAGGAATCTCAAAATCCAAAGGAAACCTGAGGAACTTTCAGTATGGCAAGAATAGGGTAGGATAGATGCCCCCTCTAGTGGATTTAGCATTTTTACTAGAGAGGAGAGGAAATCTGTCTTCTAAGGGCACAATCCAGAGACAAGAATGCTTTGTACATTATGAAAGGAAAAAGATGTCTGTGAGAGAAAGATGCAGTTCAAGGACATACCTGAGTAATATAGAAAGATGATGCATATTGTGGTAGAATTGTCTTCTGTTTTGTTACAAAAAAATGAAAAATAGATAGATCCCCAAGCCCCCAGACTGTCTCTTCAGTAACTTGGCTGTTGTCCTGAAATGTTTAGCAACCCATGGGTGAAATAATTTGGAAACTTCTTGGAAATACTTGATCTGTTGCAGGCTTAGAAAGACCACCAGAAGCCCTGAACATCACTTCTTTGTTGTGCTGTTTAGGGAGCTATTAGTAACTCACCTTTCCAGCAATTTCCCTCCCTCCCAGGCTGAAAGGATAACTGCATTAAATAGGCTACTGCTGCCTCTGTAGAAATCCATTATTAGATAGATTCTCTCTGGGTAACCTTACATTCAACCAAAAAGCTGAGGGTTAGGAACCATCCTGCTCTTCTTCTGTGTTTCCTGAGGTGCTGGGAGATGTAGTACAAGTCAGTCTGTAGAGACCCAGCAGTCATGATTTTTCCTACAGCTTTCCAGAGAGATGAAGAAGCAGCTGTCAGCACCTGAGAACAAAATTCCTCAGGCTTTGTCATATCATCTAGTTTCACCCTTGTCGTTTCCGTTTGGACCTCACCTTCCCATCTCCAGGTATTTCTGGTTTTCAGTCCTGTCATTCTAACTACCACAGATCCTCTATCTGACCAGTTACTCCTTCCAGCAGCAGAGTTTTCCAGTGCCTTTGTCCATGTACCTTTAATATCCTCTTGTCAGCTTTTAAGTTTCTAAACCAAAATCCATTACTAGCTTTTGTTTTCGTGATATTTCATTCAACTTCTTCCTCCAGTTCCCAGGTGCCCATTTCTTTGCGTAGGCAATCTCCATGTCAGTCTCCCCCGCACCACAAAACCATGACTAGTTTTATTCCCTAACACCATCTCTTCAATAGATATTGCTGTGCCCTCTGCTGCATGTACTCCATTCATACAAAATTTCTGAGGATTTTAGCAACCAACTACAGGTAACATCAACTGAGTGGTTACATAATGCAGGTTTTGAAAGCTGCGAAGTGTGGCCAAATGTGGGGAGACACTTGCAACACAAAGCAAATCACTTAGCTCAACAAGGCACCTCTTCTTCAAAGCACAAAGTACTGTGGGCTGGTAAGTGTTCTTTTTACTTCATTTTATTTAGGGACAAGTTTGTCACTCTGACACAGACAAAACAGTTCAGGACAGAGAGGTAAAAAGTGAGCTTGAAATCTGAAGTGTTTTAAAATCCATTCCCCATTTTCTTGTCCCCAGGAAGGGGGGAGCAGAAAGCAGCTGGAGGAATCAACACATATTCATGGAGGCAGCTGGAGAGGGCAGTGGTGGATCCCCTTTGGGGCTAAGTATCTTGAAGCTCTCCTCTTGGCCACTTCAGCTCAGTAAGGACTTCATATTCTGGTTCCAGATCAGTGATTTTACCAGATCTCACTCTTTCTCTGCTCCCCCAGTCACATGTGAACTTCCAGTCCCAACCAGTTACACTAATCAATGAATATCTTATATGGGTACTACAGCTAAACCCACAATCTGAGGTTCAGGGACCATTCTTTTTTAAAACTGTGGCTCACATCTTTCAGCCCATCTGTTACCCTTCCAAACTTTGAGATAAATTTAGAGCATTTCTTTGGTTTTGAAGGACAACCATCCACTGACAAGGTTGAACACTGGTGACCCCTGAGTACTTGGTCTCTCTGTGCAGAGGATGGGAAGGATCAGGAATTGAAGATCAGTGCTCTCAGAAGCTGACAAGCAGGAAGGCTGTGTAAGGTATTGTACAGAAAAGCCAAGGGCAGCAGATTTGCAGCGATTATCTTAACGACTATCTCTTTAATCCAATTATCCTTCATCTCAAAAGTGAATTAATTCCTCAAATTTCTAAGGTTTCTCTCACAGGCCTAACAAAACATGAATTATATCTGTCTGGACTCCCACACAATGAGCAACATCGCCCCAGACTCATGACAAAACACCATTAGGTTGCCAATTAGGTGAAAGAAATGAAATGAAAATATTTTTATGTAGTTACTCTGACCCTCCTCAGACAGGATCTCACATGCAGCTGGCTAACTTCACAATTAGCATAAGTCCCAAAGAGCAAATCAAGGCAGAGATCCCACATCAGACAGTCCCCTCTCATGAGGGTCTAACAAGGTGCTGGCCCAAGCCTGGCTTTATTTACGGTCTCAAACAGAGGGCTCTGCTGGCATCCCAACCGCTTCCACTAATGCCCTGCTTATCTGCATCCCACTTTTGGCCTTTTTGTCAACCTGATGCTTAATGCAGGGACCAACAAGGCAGAGCTGAGTGAATCCAAGTCTAACTCTTTTCCAGCTGTGCTATGTGTGAATTACAGACTGTTGTCTTTCCCTGTCAACTAGGAGAAGAAATTTCAGAGTATTCTGCATCCATACCACACTTCAGCAAACTGAGTCCCAGACAAAGAAGGAGGGTGGGAAAAAGGGAATGTATGGGTTTTGTTCAAGGAATAAAGTTTTTGCAGAAGGGGCAGAGTGAGCAGGTTTTGAGGAAAAGAAGAAACGTTCCTACAGCCAAACCTTCCTTTTCTATAAAAAAGTTTGCTCTCTCCTCTGGGATGCTTTTTCTACACTAGATACTCAGTCAAGCTTTTGTTCTAGCAATGGCTTCCAAATACACTTTTTGAGACATCAGAATAAATGCTTTTCATGGCTGTAGCAGAGTGGTTATTTAACAGAATCTCTTTAGAGACTCAAGAGAACTGGCAGCTGCTGCATGCTAAAAGCAACTTACTGATGCTGGGGATGAACAGAGAAGTACAAGTCCCAGGGAAAAGACTCAAAGAGAAACCTGTCACAGACTCAGGGGTTTTGCTGTCACTCTGTCTTACCATTTTCAAGTGGAAGATTTTTCCTCCCTTGGCAATGGGAGGCCCAGAACCAGGAGTGTTCATACTGGTGATGCTCTGCTGCATGCAGTTACAAATACTATTTACAGTTTTTGTGTTAAATGAATCTGCATTTGCAGGTAAGAATTTCAGATGCTGCCAGGCAAAAGCTGTAAACATCTTGTCTAATACCTCATAGAAGAAATGCTGCTCTCCAAAGGGGCAACAACGGCCCCATTAAGGGATCTTGCATTGTGAAACTTTCTGAAGATATCCTTTTTCTTTCTGGAATTCTTTCTCATTAGGAAATTCATTCTGGGTCAAAGAAGTGTTTCATTGACTCTTCACACAGGATCAGGAAATGTTTGCTATATCTCACCAGCACATTATAAGTAGTTTGATCCCTATTTGTTCCCTATTATTCTCTACTGCATGGGGGACATAGCAACGGGCACTGATTTCTTTGGAGTTCTTCAAATCCTTCCTAAAACTCTATGAAAACTACTGAACTGGAATGTCAGCCTATTATTGCTTTGTATATTGAAACATCACACAGTTTAGCAATATGTTCAGAACAGCTGGAGCAGGGAAATTCAGGATCTAGTTGTATTGTGTACACAAACTGTGTGGAAAAAAAGCCAAAACAACCCCACAAAGAAACTTAATCTTAAAGATGTTTTAAAATTTCCCATCATTTTGTTTTGTTTTCGAGAAAGCATTCAGTAAGTATAAAACTGAGCTAATGTCTCCTGCTGCCTTTCCTGTTATCTGCTCTGCCATAGAGTTGCCCTACTGTTGCTCTGCCCAGATTAAAATATTCTCTGCAGCCACCTACTTATGCTTTCTTAAGCATACAATGTTTAAGGAAGATCCACAGTACCCATAGCTACAAACTTCAAGATGTAGCTATCTCCTTCTTCCCTGGGGTCAATTTTGTTACCTTTTTCTGGGGAAAAAGTCCGGTCTTCATGTTTTGGTTGATTTGACCTCAGTCACTTTAAATAGCTGTCTCTAGTGTGCTGAATGAGGAGCAACAAATGCCAGGAGAGGAGTCTTTTTCCTAAGACACAGAAATGAGCCCCAGGTATGAATGGGTTTCTCATAACTCTTGCAAGCTGCCACAGCAGCAGCAGGAGAAGAGGCTTGACTAATTTTGCTCCCTCTTTCTCTCCTGTAGCAAGTGTTGGTTATTGGCCGTGGCAGGCAGGCGTGGAAGGGGGAGACGTGCCTGCCTCCTGAGTAGCTTTGGTTCAGCATTCCAAGCATGCATAAATGGGGGAGAAGTAGCCAAAGTTTCTTGATGGGACAGAAAAACTGGTAGATTTTGAAGCTTGTGGAGGCTTTACAGATAAGGTCTGACAGGACACCAAAAATGGCATGATTTTTCAAAGCTGGCAGTACTCAAGGTCTGTATTTATGTCAGGCCTTATAAACCCTGTCCAAGAAGATGACAATGCCTTCAACCATGAATTCTTATCCAGAAGCCAGATATAAAATAATCTGGGAAGTTTTTTGGGTTTATTTGGTTTTCAAAACTGAGTTTTCATGCAAGTAGCAACTGCTGGTCTCCTCATGCTGGTATCCTCATGCTGTGTGACAGTTTTGGATTTCCTTTCTCTTCTCTGTAAAAAAACACGCCTTAGCCTTTCAAGGTAGCAGACACAAGTTTAAAATGGGTGAAAACTAGAAGATGAATGAATTGTTGAATTATTTATTTACTCTTTGGATTTATCAAACTAGAAGATGGCATTGCTGAGCTTCAGATTTTCCCCCAGATTTTCAATCAGTCTCTATTTCTGTGCCAGCTTCTCTGTGCTGAAGCTCTGAAAGCTGTATCGAAATTTGCACCACTTTAAAAATAATGTTATGGGAATATTTCATCCTTGTACAGGGTTTAGTAGAAATGCTGGCTATGAAAGAGAAAGGAGAAATGGCTATCTTTCTGGAAATGGCTTTGTTTTATCCCAATGGATAGTGCTAAGAGAAAGGAGAAATTTGTAGGGATATTTAAATTACCAAAGAGTTTTATCCTTTCAAGTTATGCAGACAGAAGAGGTTTATGTTTTGTTGTTTTCTGTTGCTTTAGAGAAAAAATGGCACAGAACAAATGAAAAGTAAACATCTAGCTTCTCTATACTGGAGATAAAAATGAACTCTTCAATCCTTTCAGCAAAGAGTTCTGACTACATTTCAAGGAAATCTACCTTGCTCCCTAGCAATTATCCTGAAAATGACACACTGGCATTTTTCTTCTAGCATTTGAAATCATCTGTTACCGTGTAATACATATAATATGGGACTAGATTTGCACATTATCAAGCAGTACAACTGGAAGTATGTCATCTGCCACGCTGTTACATTTGTCTGTGCTTTCAGACGTTCAGATACTACCTTTTCTTATGAGGTCCTGATCATGGATTAAATATGGGAGTGTTCTTTCATGGTTACTCTCCAGATACTTAAAGTCAAGCTTGAATGTATGCATCTTCTGGACCAAACATCAGTTCATACACTTCTTGTGCTCTATTGTGACTAATTTATGTGGTCTGCAGTGCAAGGTTAAAAAGTCAAGTTTAAGCTTAAAATAAACAACTAAAATGCATTCCGCATTAGTTTCTTTCTCTTATATGAGGTATTAAAGTTCTGAGAAGCACTGCCAAACTCTGTGACCATTCAAAAACAAGAATGTAGCAAGCATTGCACCAGAAAATTCCCTAGCATTTGATGCAAAAACCAAAATGGCATCTAATTTTAAATGAAAGAGAAAGATTAAGACCATTTCGACCTCTAATTCTGCTTTCAAGTCAAATTGCAGCTAAAAATCTGATGAGATTTAATAATACTGGAAACTGTGACAGTAACTGCTCTCACAGTTTTGTTTTACAAGAACTACTCACTAAATTGTACTTCTGTTTAATGAGTTGGCTATAAGCCTGAACTTCAGCAGTATTGTTCCAGAAATTCCCTTATCTCTCCATGAAACAATAACATCAGTAAGATGTCTAATCGTTACCCCCGTTCTTAAATTGGTTTCTTTGCCAGTTGCACCACCTTTCTTTTCTGTAAGTCAGAGTGTGGTTTTTTGCTCAACACTATAGACTTTGCTATTGAGCAAGTATGATGGATTTTATTTCTGAAGGTAAAAAGCACATGTAAGGTAGAAAGAAAGGAAGAGAGAGGAAAATGACAGAATGGTGTTTCAAAAGTAACTGGCACTCTCAGTTAATCTCCAATCAACCAATGAGGGAGAAACATCTTTCCAACTCTTTATCTCAACTTGTAAGAGCTGCTTATTTCTGCACCCCACTCCGTTTTGCACTCTCGCTGAGATGACCTCTATCACATCTCCTCCCTCTCACTCTTCCAATCTCATTTAAAAGCTATTTAGCCATAGCTCTGCCTAGTTACTTCAGTCTGTTTCCATTATCTGTAACTACATTCCTTTGGCAGCAGTCTGAGCTGCTTGCTTGAAAGGCAGACTGAAGAGATGGGTAGCTTTGTTAGGGTCGCCAAGCATCTCTCATCATCATTAGCCAAGTTATTAAATGAATGTTGATGAATCCATCTCTACATTGAACAGCCCATGGAAGGCTTTATAGGGAAAGTAACTTCTCTCAGCAGAATGCTAATAAATGGCATTTATATCAGGCATGCTTTAGAATCACATTTGCCGAGGCTACTCCATGTGTCACAGTATTTGTTCTTAGATTTTTCCATATTGTTTTTGCTTTCCACTTGTAAAAATATCAATCAACCAACCAATCAACCAACCAACCAAAACCCCATCACATTCTCTATGGTTTTCGTTTGTATATTTATTGGTATTCTATTATCTGACATTGTTTACTACAGTATTTACTACACTTCTTGGCACTATATGTCTACTAGCACTGGCTAAAGGCAGCTTTCCCTTGATATATTTCTTTGTGGGGTTGACAAACATCCTTGCACTTATCTAAAATTTTACTCTTAATCATAGAATCATAAAATAGAATCATAGAATAGTTAGAGTTGGAAAGAACCTTGGGATCCTTTAGTTCCAACCCCCAGTCTGGAACAATGAAATATACATGTTATATACTTTGCTCCTGAATTGTATCAGTTAGCCTCATGAAAGTTATTCACAAATTTTTGCAATCTGTTGCTCTTACTTGTTTTATCTTGACTCAGTATATGAACTAACAGGTGAGGATTAACTCATGGGATTGCTTTTGCTCAGGGACCCGGGTATACTTGGTGGGTAATGCGGGAAGATGGGGAAGTCTAGTGTGTACCTCAGGGGGATTTGATTTTAGGGGAAAACAGCCAATGAACTCAACTGTATGCTGTTGCCTGCTATGTAGCACTTTTATAGCCCACCAACTAGATGTCTTCAGGTCACCAGCGACTGGCTCTGACTTCCCTCCGACCATCATCCCAACAAAAAATGAACTTTGATGAAACCAGACGAGTTCTGCAGTAAAGGAATGATCAGCATCAGCATTAAACCACGAAAGGGGATGTGAAAATGTGCATGTGCCTTCACTAGTGAACTTCTGTCTCCACCACCTGAAGAGGAGGAAGGGGACTTGGTTGTTCGTATTTATGTTTTATGTGGGTCCTATATGTAGGTGCTGTTGAAGGCAGCACCTTGTCAGTGGCAGTCTGTGTGACCAGTTGTGTCAGTGTTCTGTGTGTCTGCGTTTCTCTGGGCTATGTGCACAGCTTCACTACTGGTTGAACCTGCATATTTTCTGTTTCTTTGTGAAACAGTTACCTATAGGAACATCTTGATTTAAGAAGTTAGCCTTGCTGTTAGCATGGGTTGCTGTGTTACTTGAAATCGGATGCTGTGTTCCTTGAAGTCCCTGTTCTCTGTAACATGTTAGACTTAGTCCTTACTCTCTAGACTATAACCAGAGCAATTAGGGTCTATTGTATATAGGATGAGTTATGTGACAAACTGGCAAGGTAGAAATCTAGCCGGCCAACTTGGCAACAAAACTTACTCTTAATGTGCCTTGAAGTAAACTGCCTTCATTATAATACTAAAAAACACACCCACAGATTGAGAAGACACTTGCCCAGGTGAAGACCCTTCCTCCACGCAAGCCTAGTAACAGAAGAGAACGTCACTGCAGATATTATAACTGTATGCAAATCACTAACCAATCATTGTAACTGGGAGTGTACTATCTTGTAATTTTTTGTGTATAAATGGGACCTTGCGAGTAAGGCTGGAAGAGATCGAGTGCTGATTAAACTCCATCTGGCACCAAGGAATTCTCGGGGAGGAACATTGCCCTCAACTCATAAAGCTCCTTGTAACATTCCCTGGAGAAAAAGAGTAAGGCATTTCTTTCAGAATTTGGTTTGGAAAGCCTGCCTGTAAGGCGTGGTGAAAGTTGCACAGGGTTGGGGCTAAGAGGGTGCCCGTTTGCATTGGAAGCCCAGGCGTCTGCCTGTAAGTCATAAGCAAAAGCCATTGCAGGGTTGGGCTTTGGTTGCTAATTACAGTCTGCATATTTTATCATAATGGCAT
>JANHGB010047120.1:0-14903 GCA_026283785.1 Coracopsis vasa
AAGCTGCACCAGGGCAGGTTTAGATGGAGCTGAGGAACAATTCCTTCCCCAAAGGGTGCTCAGGCATTGGAACAGGCAAGGCAAAAAGCAGGATAGGGATCTAAAGGCAAATTTCTGAATCTTTAGAAACCACCTAAATGTATCAACCCAATGTGATTTAGGATTCAATGGAGGATCCACCCTGAACATTCTTTCATTGAACTTTATAAGAAAGAGCTGATGCGCTTGTCAACAGTTATCCAAAACAGACCATAAGGAAACAAGGAAAATAAGTAAATAATTTGGTTTTGGGGGGTTTTGTTTGTTTGGTTGGTTTTTTAGGACTTTCTGGTGTTGGACGAAGAAGATATCCCTTCCAGTGTGTTGCTGGGAGATGTCCCTGCATACCAAGAGAGAAGAGGTAGCTGATGCAGAGTGGAAGAAAGGAGGAAGAAAAGAAAGATATAATGGGGAGAAAAAAACAGTGGAAATGAGTGTTTGGTCTCTGCAGTTGTGGTTTTAGTTTTTGGGTAGCTCATGCAGGCAAAATCATCTGAGATCGTCCTTTCAGTGGGGGTGAAGGAGTTTCTGTGTGGGTTTCACCTTTAAAGGCAGAGAGAATCTTTACCAAAGACCCTGTCCTGAATGACTACTGGTCAGTCACACCTTGTTAGTCTATGGCTTGCCCAGCAAGATGCAGTGATTTGAGTGTTTATTTCCCGAAGAAGAGAGAACCTGGAGAGATCTCTTGTCACTGAGTTCATGGGATAAGAGGCCAGAATAAAGGCAGAGGCAAAGTCTTGAGGAGAATAATAAAAGAAGAGAAACTAACTTAAAAATCTGAGCCTCAGGACTTTTAGGTGATGCCAGAGTGGTCCTTTGTCCATGCAGGACACACAACCTGTATGCTGACACATCTAAAGTCAGCAAAGAGCAACAAAGGTGAAGCTAAGATTTATACATCCTGGATCCCTCCATAGATACAGCAGCTACCAAGCACATTGGGGTGAAATCTCATCCCTTTGAACTCCACAATGAACTCTGACTGACTACATGGGATCTATGCCTCATCTCCAAAGTGAGGTCAATGTGGGGATCACAGGGAATCATTAATATCTCTTTGGAACAGTTCTCTGCTGGGCCTTGAAGGAAGGAGAGAACCCCCTTTCTCCAGATCAGAAGCACTTTAAGGTGCTGGGGGTGAGATTCAGCTGCTTGAGGATGCTGTCTACCAGCGTTTGAGATGCTATGGTTTTTCCTATGTGATCTTCATCTGCCAGCCTTGCACAAGTGTTTCTGGTGCTTCAGGCTGAATCCTACTTGGATGAGTGGTTTAGCAGGTCCATGTTGCAGTCACAGATCCTACTGCAGGACAAAGCATAAGGCTCACTAATGGTATAGCCAGGAGTAACTGGAGGTGCACTTTGGTGATCCTCATGCTTTGCTGCATGTTTTTATCCAGATCCATCCAGAACCATCATTTCTATTCAAAAACATGTCCACCAAGGACAACAGAGTCCACAGACACTGACTGAAGCTTAAAGGATTCATTTCCTAAGTATGAGAAGCAGGCCTTCCCCTAGAGTCAAGGCCAGGTGAATACTCCAAAACATATAAATACTAGGAGATGGGCATCCCTATCTTACTAGAGACAGCAAGGACCCTGTGAGACTGTTAACAGTTCACAGTCTCAGACTAATGGTACTGTAAACTGGGTGAATAGACTATAGATCACTATATCTGAGCTCCTTCTATAGTGTTTTTTTATTGCTATCAAGGAAAAACAAGGTTATTGATGGCGTATTCCCTTGTATTATAAAATGTCTGAGATCGATTAGCTGGAAACACCACTAAACCACCAAGCAGGCCCGTGGGAATAAGTGGTTGTTGAGGACATAATTGCCTCCATTGAAAGCTTCATGCACACAAGAAGGATTGAACAAGGAGTGTTGAAAAGCTCCAGGTATAAAATGCCTCATTGATTTTTCTGCTATTTCCCCATGAATCGAGCCAAGTGGGCTAATGAGGACCTTCTGCTCTCCATAATGTACTGCTAACCAGCTTTTCTTCAGTGCAAAACTCTATGTCTGTGGGTGATAGATGTCCTAAATATATTCTATACGTGCATTCTTTGTCAAGCAGGGCTAACCCAAGTGAGAGATCCTCTTTGTCTCTGGCCTTGGAGATGCTCCTTGAAGGAGCTCTTAGGTGTAGATCTGCAGGGCGTTCTTCTGTGCCTTGGAGCTTACATTTAGCAGCGAGTGCTCACATATGGTAGTGCTTATGCAGGTCTCTGCACAGTGTGTCCCATATTTAAATCCTTTTATTAAAAATGAGGAATTTCTGCCTGGTTCCTAGAACAGGGAGAGCCTCAGACAAATATTTAAGAATCTCTTAAGGGAGATAAAACAACCCAAAACCACCCCCTGAATCTTTAACAGTTGTGGCTGGGAAAGAGGAACACAGCCAAACGTTCTCTGCTGGGTTTTATCCTTGTGAGAAAACAGGATGGAGCTTTAGAGTAATCTATCAGCTGGATATGGTGTATCTTAGGGGTATGTAACCAGCCTGTATCTCTGGGCTTTCATCCACCTCTGCCTACATCTAAGAAAGTGGAAATTGAGTAAAAGTTGGTTCAGAGACATTGAGCAGAAACATTATTGCTGCTTTCAGAAATATCATTTAAAACCCCCAACCATAGAGCACTTTAATGGGACATCAGACCCTCTCTATGCATGTGTGCATCTGCTTGCTTATATGCCAGCCTTGTTCTGGTAGCACCTATTTGATCAGGCACCCTAGCTCATGCTGTTATACTCCATGTGACCTCTGAATTCCAACTGAATCATCCTAAATCCACAGTTATTTCTTGTACCACAGGAACTGGAGTGATGAATAACAGAGCTGCATCTTGTTTCATGTCATGAGATACGGAATTACACTAGGCAGGAGACAGACATTGCAGGAAAGCAACAACAGGCAATTTAGATTCTTTCAGACTTTATCTCTGTGTTTACCATGGACTAGGCTCATCCTGGCACAGTGCACATAGACTTCCAGTGGATTGATAATACACTGCAGGTAAACACAGTAAGACTCTATGTCTTTCAGGAATAAATGTGGTAATAGGCCATAAATTTGATAGGAGATCGCCCAACAAGGTCACTACTGTCTTTAGGCAACTTTGCTGCTGTTCTGAGCATCTTTCAATGAGACACTTTAAAAGAATAATGCATATTTTTGACCAAATAAATAGAAAAATAAAGCATGACACTAAAACCAGCAAAGTGCAGACAAACAACACATAAGCAGGCACTAAACAGCAGCGCTACGTTGGGACTGTCCTACAGCTACTACCTCAGATCTAGGCCCTTTTGCCAATGAGTTTTGCAGCTTTCCTCCTTTTGAACTCTGCAATTTCTTCCAAGGGTAAGCCATGGGCTTTAGACCTGCAGTGAACATGTAGGCCATTAGAGAAAGAACCAGTTCAGTTTCATCTGTAATAAAGAACAGACCATAACGAAGACTGATTGAAAGGGAAGTGTCTTCTGGGGTGAAAAAGGAAAACAAGTATTGGGTCTGGTTCTGATTTTTATCTATTCCCCTCCCGTATCACTTCATTTTGACTTATAGCAAAGGGTGAGGGTAGCTAATTTAATTTCAATTGTCCTAAAGTGAAGTGCCTGCTCTGAGACAAGCATCTTTTGTAATCTGTATAGCCAGGCACATCCAGAGGGCTCATCTTAGACACTTCTCCCAGCATGAGATGGATGACTTCATTGATTGAGAAGCATAAACTACATATCTATCATGGATGTGTCCAGAATCCATTAGGCAAGATGAATCCTGGGAGAATTATTCCGTTATTCCTCTGATCCTCCCCCTCATTCATCAAAGGGAAGAGCAGAACAAAACTGCTGTGAAGATCTTGCCTTTGGTTAGTTCAGCTCCCGCCTTTGTGCTTCTTGGTCTTCCAGGGGTGTTGCTTTCAGAAGCTCTCAGCTCTCAAAGCTATGGGCACATTTCCAAATGGAAATCCTATTTAACTGTCCCTAGAGACAGCCAGTTTTCCCTGAAAGCTTAGCACGAATTAAACAGCCTTTCCCAAGGGAGATCAGAATCAAGTTTCAGCTCTTTTGCCAACTCTGTCCTACATATGGAAACATCTACCCAAGCTGTCCTTCCACACCTTACCTAAATCTTCAGCTCTGGGAATACCTTTACTTTTCATAGAAACATTGATCCCTGTTTATAAACCTTCCTGTGAGTGCTGGAGCCTTTAGGGTAGGTCCTAAGGACAGGGAAGCCGGGAGGCTATAATCTTGATGGGTTGAATGAGGAATAGGTTCTTTTGGGAATCTGCAGCCCAGGTGGGGTTCATCTCCCTGAGATTTAGCTACCTGCAGCAGAGATGCCTCCATCTGAGCCAAATTCCTTGGACTCTCTTTTGAGCCAGTGGAAGGAAGCAGACACTGCTGTGCTGCAGATGGAGTCTCTCAATGTAGATATCCTCTGTGGGGCAGAAGACCTGCACCTAGATGTGCCTGTTTCTCTTCACTGAGTCTATGATGTGTAAATGACCAGCTCATATGGAGGTGTCTATGCTATCTTTTAATAAGATTAAATCCTGAGAGTTGGAGGGGGAAGAGGAATGCTTTGTCTCATTCCTCTTTATGCAAGCAGCAGCAAAATTCAGCCACAAATGGGTAAGCATGAAAGGCTTGTTCTTTGAGTGCACCCAGCAGGATATCATCCAAAGGGGGGTAGAGGAGGTTGCTGCCTATTTCTGCACAATAGTGCAGCAGGTTTTGACTTGATGGTGGCTTGAGGTTTATTATAAGACAATCAATCAGATGTATTCTCTCAGCAACTTCAGAAATATTGACAGGGGTTATTATCACTGGACCATGAGTATTAACCCAATCACATAACGAAATACTTCATGTTTTCAAGTTTGCTGAAGTTTGGCTTCTGCCTATAAACTCACTTTTGTAAGGTCAAGGACAGTTCCCCACGTCTAGGGTACTACAACTACGGCAAGCACAATAGGATAATGAAGTTTGATTTATCCTTCTATGAACAGCTCCATGAGCTACTTAATCATAGATCTGCTCATGACTGCCTATCAGAGCTGGAAAATTGCCTTCACATGCCAAGAAATCCTCCTGCTAAGGGCTGTGCTTGCAGCTTTGATTGGCTGATGGGTTTTAGATCATGGGAAATAATAGGAAGCTAACACTGTTTTCTAATGTTACCTGCTGTCTTTGCCATGAAACACTGCAATGAAGGCCTGAAAAACTTGGTATTTCAAGGGCTGTGACTGGTCATGGCACTATGAAGCATTAACAGACCGTTAGTGAAACTAAGCTCATCAAATTCTCTATATGAGATAACTCATTGAGTCAGATACAGATAGAGATATTTTTATCAAGATTAAATCCTTATTAGATTAAGCTTTCCTTAGGGCATCTTTGACCCCTTTCTCCACACAGAATATCCACCCCTCGTATCTGACACTTAAATCCATGGCCCACAGGTTTGTGTTTCTCCAGTATAGATAAGAAGGTAAGCACAATTTATTAACCTTCTCTTATTAAGTATCACCTCTCAGCAAGACCAACACAACTACCCATCTGTAAATGTTTAGGCCACTCAAGTCACAAAATAAAGCATGACATAAAAGCAAATGCTCATGGACCTCATGGAAAGGAAAGACCTAAATAGAAGATGAGTTGCTTCAGAACAGGATGAAAAGATGAGTGGAAGAGGAATTTATTCAGTACCTCCTTCTTCAGCTCAAAAGCTTATAGATGTGGAAATTCCTGTAGAAGTGTGAGGCAGTGACTCGAATCTACCATACTGGCCAGTATGAGAGAAACAACCTTCAACCTCTCATAATCTGGCACAAAACTGAGCTATCAAGATAAGGCTGGAAAACCAGAACATAATGTCTGATATCTACCCGATAATAGCACAGCATATGCATGAGGCAATTCTCCAAATATTTGCTTTGCTTGAACGTCCAGTTACTTCTTTCTGCCCTTTGACATCTGACTTCCATGCAGTATGGCTTTCATTTTGACCCTTCATTAGGTTTCAGTTTATATAACTTTGCTATTTCTTCTGATTACTTTCACATTTGTTCATCTGCTATATGATGAGCTATGGGGACAGAAATATTGCAAAAGAACAGTGAAGATCAGGGCCTTGGTATACGAGCAGACACCTCCCTCTCTGCAGTGCTACTGGTGGGTTCTTTTGAGGTTACACAAGGATGCTTAATATTCCCTGATCCTGAGTACATAGGAAAATTCTTTGTCTTCTCTTATTGTCCCTCTGGACCTGATGTGTTTTCTGTCATTTACAATCCATGCTTAGAAACAGCTCAGGCCTGCATAGGTCTGATTTTGGCACAAATGACCAGAGGACAGGATCTTTGAGGATTATTGAAAGAACCTCAGCAGCCAACAGGGGCCTAATACATGACTTTTAGATGGTAAAACCACCATGAGAAGAGCCTACTCTCAAGGTAGAAGTCTGGGTGCTTCCTTGGCTGCATGGTAAACCAACCCACCTTGCTAATCTGGCAAAACTCCTTCCAGTTTCATATTTGCCATGAATAATGCATCTTTGGTATCAACACACATTACTCAGTAGCTCATTTCCGTCAAGGCCTCCAAGCCTAAGGAATACTGTGTCTCAAAATGATCTTCCAGTAACCTTCTATCTTCCATTCTGATTGACACCCAAATAACTTCAAAGTTACGGTCCCAAATACTGTTAATTCCATTCTACACCAAGAAAGCTCTGGGAGGGCTCTGAGCACATGAACTGCCCTGTATGCAACTGCCCAAGTAGTTAACCATTGTCTGCAAAGGAAGATTAAAGCCATTTTACTAAGAGGAAATGAGGCAAAACTTAGAACAAGATTGCTCAGGGAAAGTCAAAATGAAAACAGACCCTTGTTTGCTGTCAGACATCTGTCTCTGAGCTAGACTTTATAGTCAACAAAACCAGCATCTTGCGAGGGCAATTCATCTTAGAATACAGATGTCTAAACAGGCAAGTTGAATCAGACCCCTGCGCATGTATTTCTCTTTGTTGACTACAAAGGGAGTCAAGGTTGAGTAGCTTCAGTATGGGTAACCACACTGCTCTTGTCAAACAAATCTCACTCCTGGCTTTTATGGCCTGACCACAACATCCTTTCCAGGCATACAGAATGTGACAGCTGAACAGGGAGTATTCCATTTGCAAAGCCAGGCATTGCAAAGCTACTGAAAGGCTTAATGAATTTCAAGTGCTCAATCTTTGCTTGCCACCACTTGTATGGAAGCTACATCGTTAAGTCTTTAGTTGCCTAATGGTGACATATTCTTACAACACAATGTGTCCTTGTTGTTCTGTTCAAATGAACAGTGCTACAGGGAAGAAACGTGTTTATATAGTGAATAAGGCTGGTGTTTTCTGCAGGAGAAAAGACCTTTAGATGGAAGGAGAGAAAAATCCGAGTGTCACCTATATACAGATGACACCAGAGACCTGAAAGTGTCTCTGCTTGTCCATCTCCCATACTCACGCAAAGCAGGAAGGAGATTCAGGACAATATGGGGGAAAGCAGCAAGTTTCCATGCTACTTCTTGGGAACAGTGATTAAGGAGAGGAACTGAAGAAAACGCACTTCTGAGTCCCAGTACTATGCCTGAAAATGTAAGTAAGCCATCTAAGGAAAATGATGTAGACTTTGCAAACAGATAACTTGGAAAGACAGATATTCAGCCTGTGAACTCCAACAAGGACCTTCTAATGAATGCACTGAACAGTGAGGAAGTCACACTTACCCTGGCTTTATTTCAGGAGGTTTAGGTAAGGGCTTCAGAAAGCCTTTTTTCCCAACTAGCCAATATGTGTCTTCTACTCCTTTGCCCTAAAATGAAAACAAAAATCCAGATAAAGAGCAGCTTTCTGACCACCCTCTGCTCAATAAATAACCACCTCATTGGACTTCATATATACCCAGAGACAGAGCATGTCTGGAAATCTTGGGCTCTCCCTCATAATGGCTGAGATGATTTGAATTTCACTGTCCTAAAAGAGGAGGCTCAAACTATCATAACATATTAATTGTTAATTAATTAATTAAATTTAATCAATAATTTTATTATTAATTAATTTAAATTAATTAAATAATTAATTAAAACAATTAATGATGTTTGTTCTACCACATAAGATGATTATGGGTGAAAGGCATCTGATCAACTGAAGGCTCTGATATCACAGTCAATCTCCCTTGAAGGGAGAAGTGGAGGAAAACAGACACTTCTTGAATGACATTGATCTTCACATAAACTGGACCCTGAAAGTCAAGGTAATAATTTCCTAAAGTGCCAATTCATCTCCACTACGTGAAGGTTTCTTTCCATTGACTAAACCTGGGATAATTACCTTTTATCTCCATTTGCAGACATATGAAATCAGTTGAGATGATTCCACTCATCATGAAAGATCGTTGTGGAACCTGAGGTCATATTCAGACCTCTTACTGTAGGTGTTTAAGGCAGACAAAGATCCTACTGCTGTCTATTGGCTATGTAAGGGGAGAAGTGATGTTTTGAATTATTTGTCTTGTTGGGACAATGAAAAGTAGCAGCTCCTATCAAAGATGGGTTAAATAGAGTCCTAAATAAATAGTTAGATCCAGCACATGCAGCTGATTCCTCGATCCCATAGTCTTTCAATAATTACCCCATGTATTGAAACAATGGACGGGGATAATTTGGGAAGGGTCCAAAGGTTGATTGGTGGATGAAGGCCAAACAAGAGCTTAATGGGCAGATTCCTCAAGCAAGAAGATTCCCATGTGTGAAGTATTTCACACAGCCCTGGCCTTCTTACCTTCAGCTCTGTTTTTCCCCTAGGTACGATTTCATAGCCTTCGTTTAGACTCCGAAGCGTATCCACTGTACTTTGGCTGACATGAATTCTGTAAGCTGGGAATGGAAAGCAAAACAGCTGGATCACTATACTGCACACATGCTGCAAATTACCCCCTGCTTCATACTAGCAAGGAAAAACACTCTGAAGCATGCAGGTGTGAAGCTATTGGAGCTGTGTGGTGCTCCTCTATGTAGAGTTTGACACTGATGGATGGATCTTGCCAGGTAGGGCTATAACAGGGAGAGAGGAGGTCTACACTGGGGACTTCTTGGAGAGGGATACTAAACATGCAAAGTGTAGAAGTCCAGCTCTTAATAAAGATGGCAATATTATCAGCTGGAATCAAGAATGCTGGTTTTATCTATTGCCATAGAGTAACTAGGGAGCAGGAAAGAAAAGAAGGATAACCAGCTGTCCTGCTCCAGACACCCAATGCCGTTTGAAAGTGATTTGAGGAGATGGAGTTTGCAAGGGCACATAACAAAAGTGTGGCTGTTCATCTAAAGCTATCTTGGTTTTTCAGTAATTGATTCCACCTATAAGCTGCCATTAACAGTCTATGAACAAAAAGAGAAAAATTCCAATCTCCTCCAGTTTGTTTCATAGCCATTGCTGGAACTCACTGGAATTTGTTGGGTTTCTGCTGATGTGGACAAGCCAAGGAATGTTTCTAAATATTTTGCCACTAAATAGTTTTCTTTATGATTGTTTTCATTGAACTTCTATTTCAAATGCATCAATCACATTCCCTTCCCCCTTGAAGGATGGGGGGTGAACCAATTTATGCAGAGGGAGACCAGACAGCTTTGAGTTACATTTCCTGGGACACCAACCTACAGTCTTCCTATTACTGTGTATCTGTACACATGCTTATCTATATGCACTACTATTAATGTATAAAGATGCTTTTGTATCTGCAGTGTCCCTGCTGTCTCCAGTCTCAGTGGGATTTCACACTTCCAAGGGTCCAAAGCTCAGGATTCTTCAAGTATCTGTCTTGCCATCAGAAATCTGCTATCAAAGTATTTCCTCTTTTCCATTGCTTTCCAAATGCAGTTCATGCTTCTTAAAATGAGCCAGCCATAATCACAAAAAAGGCAATTTTCCTTAATTAACGATTAGACTGATTGTTAGTCTTAATTAGTCTAAACAAAATCACGGGAGCCAGAAATGTTGGGATTGTATGGAAGAGTGGAAAAGTTCCAATGTGGCACATATACTTCAATGTGTTTCTAACCTGGCAAGACCTCAAGATATTAATACTGAGCATCCCAGGCTTTGTGTAGCTTGAAAACCAGACACAATGGGTGATTTCTTAGAGCTGTTGAAAATACCAAAAGAGAGATCAGAGATCAAGGATGAAAATGTATGGGAGGTTGCCTTTAGAAACCAACTTGTACCAACAGCTTGAGCATCAAAGGGAAATTCAGAACACATCCAGGGCTCTGACACTGCTGTCACTAGCTGTCCACTGTGCCATCCACAGTTCAACCACTATGGTTTGCATACCCATTGGCCAAGGACAGCAAAGCCACAAACAGCAGATCTGTGTGCACGTATGACTGAAAAGCAGGTAAATGTTTCTTCCCCACCAGCTCTTTTTATATGTCTAGAAGTCTCCAGCCATGGGACAATAAGAACTGGCTGAGAGATGGCAGTGTCTTATCTGCTGCAACTATTGGCTCTGTGCATGTAGACTGTTGTTTTTATAACTGAAAGCCTCAGAAAAACAAAGGTAAGACCTTAAGGGAAAAATAGTCTGAACATCAACCCATCAAGAAAGACATCAAGAAAAACCAAAGAGGAAGGAAAGCTTAAGGATTTTGTTAGGACCTTCCTACACTTGTTCATGGAATTGTTATCATTGGTTGTGAAAGCCATCACAAATGATGCCTTTCATGTTGCAAGACCTGGTTGCATGTGGTCTGCCTTTCTCTCCCTTTAGCACAATTGAAGCAGTGCCCACATGTGCTTCAACCTTGTCCTAACCATGACAGGAAAGTGCCTTATTTTACTGTGAAAGAACAGCTCTGAATTAAGGGTTCTCAGCACTGAAAGCAAGATCCAACCCATGTAGAAGAAATCTAGGGCAATATTCATGTTGATTTTGGTTGATGGGATCCAAATCAGAGGACTGTAGCTGGAAGGCAGCATCTTAAATGCAGACCCACAATGTCAAAGATGATGCCTTCCTTTCAGGCTGCTTTGAATTTTGTTGTTTGACTGACCCCTTTCTTCAGAGCTGATTCAGTTGCGATGCTTACAGCTAAATAACGCTCTATATAACATTTCTTCATCCCTCTTGAGAAGTTCCTTTGACCACCCACCCCAGGGGCTGTCCCAAATACTCACGCAGGCCTGTGGACTCCATTCGTGATGCTGTGTTCACTGTGTCTCCAAAGAGGCAGTACCGTGGCATGGTGAGCCCCACCACGCCTGCCACACAAGGCCCTGGAAGACATGTGTCATCTCTATAACCCAGATGGTACTGCATGAATCAAGGGATGCACCAACAAACAAATCTCGTCCTCCCTTCTGATATTGAAAACCACTTAGGAATACAGGAGAAAAACCCACTAAGGAATACAGGAGAAAGAGTTTTAAAGATCTCATTGGCCTTGGTGCTTGCTAGAGGTGAATAAAATATAAGCATTTCTATGGATTGCACACTGCTGTTTTATGCTTGAGAAAGGTCTTGTGTGGTAGGACCTCAGTTCACCGTCATCTAGGAGAAATTTGTTCAGAATTCATAGAAGCTCAAGAACTGTCACAATCTCCTTTTAAAAAGACCTCATTTTCCATCCAAGAAAACTAAAGTTCAGATCTTGTGTCATGCCCTGTATCCCAGTGAAACAGGATTGATAATCAGCCTTGGAAGTCCAGAGATGCTGGCAGCATGCTGGACCACCCTGTGACCCCTCCTTGGAAAGAAGACATATTAGCTTGTCTGTCTAGCCAAAACCTGTTGATTTTCCCTATTTCTCATTCTGCAGACAAGAACCACTCCCTTTCAAAGTAGCTCCCAAAGAACCAGTGCCAAGTTCTTGGGGAGATGTACGTCTGCAGGATTTACATGAACATGAACATACATGGAGATAATATGTGACAGCCAAACAGCATAGACAATTGTCATCTGCAGCACTGGTCTTAGCTGATGTGGATGAGATGAGGATGAGATGCTAAATCTCATCACCCACAGTTTAAGATATCAGGAAAGAAATGCAAGAGAGAAAAAGATAGAGAAAAAAAGTGAGTGCTCTCAGCAATATAAAGGAGGCGTGGGGCTGCCTGTAGAGAAAAGTCTGTGCCTTCCATTGGATGCATTTATGCCATGTGTCTTTTCAGGCTCTGCCTGCTTTTTCAATGTCATAATCCTTTGGGATTAAGATCTGGCAAAACTGACAACAAGGAAAACTTTTCCTGTACAAGGTTACAAGAGATGTGAACATAGTACAATATCAACAGTATCTGAAATGATGGTATAGATAAGGTTTTTACACAAAAAAAGTTGTAGGTCAAAATGTTAGTTTTAAAATAGTAATAATAATAATATTGATAATAGCAATAATACTAACAATAGTCTAATTTAGATGTGATCATGGAATCATGGAATGGTCTGGGTTGGAAAGGACCTTAAGATCATCCAGTTCCAACCCCCCTGCATGGGCAGGGTCACCTCGCCCTAGACCACGTCATCCAAGACCCCATCCAGCCTGGCCTTGAACACTGCCAGGATTGGAGCATTCACAGCTTCTCTGTTCAACCCATTCCAGGACCTCACCACCCTCACAATAAGGAACTTCTTCCTTAAACCTAACCTAAATATCCACTGGACATGCCCCCCATTGTCAGACCCCGACCTGCCCCTGGCCCCACTCACCAGGATGCCCTGGATGATGGTATGTCTGTTCTTGCCCTCATAGTCCACCACCTCAATATAGTCAAGGTAGGCATCAGCCCAGTACACCAGCCGGTTCACCAGGTCCAAGGTGATGCCGTGCGGGAAGACGATCTTGCTGTCCACCAGCTTGGTGCGGTTCTGCCCATCCATGTCGCAGCGTTCCACCTTGGGGATCTGCCCGTAGTCGGTGAAGAACACTTTGCTGTGGGAGAAGGGCAAATACAGGAGCTCAGAGCATGGATGTCACGTTCAGAGAGGGAGGATGCCCCAGGTACATGGCCTGTGGACATGGGCACCTTCCTTCTACAAGGCCAGGGTCTCCCTCCAGGCTGCTGTATGATATGTATTTATAAAACCCACTTTGGGTTTCCTGCTCGATAACATCATCTCTCTTCACCCAGGCAAGGATAGAAGCACCCATCTGGAAAGCAGCAGGAGAGGGGGAGATGTCCCCATCGCTGCTCCCGTGATTCAGCATCCCAGCTTCCCCATGTGGGATTTTGCAAAGGGGAGCTGTCATCTGACCGCAGCACAAGGGGAGCTGCACACCCCGTGCAAGGATCCGACTGTTTCGGTTCCTGAAAGCAAAGCTGCAACCACGCAGCCACAGGATGGAAGCAGCAGCTTGACCCGGTCCATCCCCTCATCAGCTGGGAGTCGCTTCTCCAGCAGCATCCTTCTACCCCTGGATGCAGCACCCGGACCCCCCTGACCTGCTCCACCTCCCCACGCAGACGGTGCAGGTCCAGGCAGCATCACTGAGCACTCCCACCCTCAAGCACATCCCTTACCCCATCGCTGGGTCCAGTGCTATTCCCTTGGGGTTGTAGAGCTCCAGGTCCAGCAGCGTGACGCAAGTGACTCCATTCTTGTTGCAGACAAAGATCCTGTCGTCGATGTCGTCCACAAAGTAGAAGTTGCCCGTGAGCCAGTCAATAGCCATCTGCTCCACGTCTAGGCCATGGCAAGAGAAGAGAGGTTAGGGAGGGAGGGAGACAGGAGCCCCATGCATGGTCTCCAAGCCCACCAGGACCCACAAACACAGTGGAGAAGCAAAGTCGTGTGAGCTGTGATGGGGATGCACAAGGGACCTGCCCTCTCCTCCCTAGGGGGAATGAAAGCATCCCATGGGAATGCCATCTGGAGCAGGGGGCTCTGCGAGCTGGGCACTGGAGGAGGCTGAGCACCACAGAAGGGAGATGCCATGGGGGTCTGTCCTGGTGCGAGTGCCCCATGACACCCTGCACACAGCAGCGCCAGCACCGGCCTCACACCATGGGGAAGGCAGAGCAGGGCTGGGAGCCCCATAGCCCGGCCACCCCAAGCACATTGTGACCCAGACAGCCCCTGAGGAGCAGGGCCAGACGCTGCTATCATTAACCAGAGCAGCAGCTCGGGAGGGAAAACATGAATCAAGCCAGGATGTTTTGCAATGGCCAGCCCTCCCCTGCCTGCAGGGTGATACCGAGCCCTTCCTTTGCTGCAGCACTACTGGGTTTTGAGGGGACCCCACTGATGCGCACCTTGGGTTTGGGGGTGCCCTACCACCAACGTGAACCCCGAGTTCTCCACATCAGCTTGCTGAGCACGTGGTGTCAAGGGATGGGGATGTAACGATGACCGGTGCCCAACTGCCCTCCCTTGCGGAAGGGCGAGGCCACGGCGCCCGCAGCCACCACCCAGCATGATGCATCCCATAAAAACAAGTGGGAACAGCCAGAGCCAAGGACTCAGCATCACATCAGCACGGCTGAAAGGCCGCACGGGGCTTGCTCCATGCTGCCCAATGAGCCAGAGCTGGTGATGGGGCCAGCACAAAGCTGGGGCTCCTGGTCCAAGCAGGGACCCCCTGGCCCGGCTGGCGATGGAGGCACAGGGGCTGCCTGGACCAGCGCCTGCCCCCCCCAGCCCCGGCTCACCCCCGGCCGCGTGCGCAGCGCTGCTCCGGCAAAGGGATGTGCAAGAACTCCCTCAAACGCAGGCCTTGGCCGGCGCCCGCGGGGCTGAGTCAGAGTCACAGGACCAGGGAAGCGATCCAAGCAGGGCCGGACCGGGAGCACCCGGCGGGATGCAGCAGAGGCCCCGG
>JANHGB010047121.1:13383-23666 GCA_026283785.1 Coracopsis vasa
TTTTTTCACTTTTACTTTTTATCACAAAAGGAGATGAATGAGAGTTAATAGAAAAATCTTTAGTACCAAATCTTTGCAAAGACCTTTTCAGCATGCTGGGGTGCACGCAGCCAGTGTATTGTGACACAGGCCAGGGTGGTCCCACCTTGCCTTCAGCTAGGCTGGCACTACTTTGGAGCAAGGGTTTGCCTTCCCTACCTCCTTAGGTACCTGGTGTACAGCACAACCCATCAGTGGCTGCTGGCCTCCCTGTGTCCCAGTGCTGAGCTGCAAACTTCCCACACCAGAGGTAACCTCAGTCCCCTGGTGGGAGTTAAGAAAAAGAGAGAACAGCTTCCATTTTCATGGCAGGCTTTGCCTTTCTGCTCTTCAAGGGCCCTCTTTGTTGACAGAAACATGCTGCCTACCAGTTAAAAGAATAGCTTTTCCTATGTAAACCAGAACAGGCTAGAGCAACAGCAAGCCAATATGCAGGTCTGCTAAAAGGTTTCCTGAGCCCTCCTACACCTGCTATCCCAGTATTTTCTCACTCCTACCTTTCTGCAGACACATGAGCATCGTTTGGAGCAGCTGTGCCCCACTGAGCCTCACTGAAAATCTGGCTCTAGCCTGTGTGAATTTGTGACATTGTAAATGAGTCTCGGTGGAAGCAAAGGAGCTGGCAAGGAAAGTGTCTGCAGCGAGCAGTTATCTTCATCAGGTACAACAAAAGCAATTAGATTCATGCCCTGCAGGTATTTCTATTGCACTGCTCAACTGAAAGCACACTGGCATGCAATACATCTGTGTCAGTGTAGAATAAAGCATCTGCAGTAGGTTAAGGGGATTCTGTTCAAAAATAGATGCTGTATATTACCCAGTTTCTCTGCATGCTGGGGCACAGACCCTCATGCAATCCTATTCTCAATAGGTGGCTATTGTGGCTGCATGGGATTAAAGGGAGAATGAGTAGGAGAAGCTTGGGAATTCATTGCCAAAAAGAAAAGCAGCAGGGAACTTCGGGGTGTTTGTGCATGTGTGTGTGCATGCACCAACTCATGCATAAAGGCAAAAGAGAAAGAAGCAGCAAGGTAGATGCATAGATAGGGCATTAGGGCATTGTTTCATATGCTTTATCCCTTCTAAATTACAGGTAGACCTAGCTAGAAATTGTGGCTGTTCCAGTAGAAAGGAAGGAAAACAAACTGGGAGAGGAATAGCAGAATTTACTACAAAATGTTTCAAGTTTTCAGAAGAAAAAGAATGTGGAATAAAAAAAAAATGGCTTAAAAAGCACAATCTTTGATTTGGAAGTGCCACAAGATTACCCCATGGGAGTTTATGTCTTGTCTCTATGAGTCTCTTCATTGAGATCCTCCCCAGACAATCCCCTTTCCTTTGGGTACATGACAACGCATCTCCGCAGGTAAGGACAGTTTGGCTGGGAAGGGTAGGGGAATGTGACACCTCAACCCTCAGGCGACTGAAACATGGCATTTTTGACTCCCAGTTCTGGATTTTTTCACACAACATTTTCTTTCCCAGTAATTTATTTTTATGTGATCACCATTTTCTGCAAGAGCACATTTTCATTTCTAACACATCCAGGCTGCTCTCAAAAGTCGAGGCTGACAGGACTAAGCTTATTTATAGAGGAACCGTTTAACTCACAAAAAGGAGAGGCATCAGAGAGTTGTGTATAGGCATTACTAAATGAGACTACAAGTTCCCATTCCATTTTTCCCTTGCCAGTTTTGAGTACATGATATTTAATGACCTTATACAGAAAAAATTCAGGGGCAGCACTTAACCAGGGGCTTCAATTTAAACAAGTGCTTAAATGTGAGCTTGAATGATGTCTCAAGAGAGTTGACTTCTTTTGGGGAACAAAAGGACACTAATGGGTTGCATATTAAAGGTACTGATGCCTTTTAGTCATATAAATATTTGCCTGTGTTATTAACCCTTACTAGAAAGAAAGCAGCAGGGGCCTGATAAGGTTTATTTCTATTCATCCCCTGCGTTTCTAACTGTAAAGCTCTGATTTTCCCTGCCCTGCAGCTTGTGTGCTCATTTACCCCAGTGAAGCAAGTGGAAAGGGGGGTGCAGCATGCCTGAGTTGAGCTCATTTTAAAGCTTTTACAGTTTTAAATTAGAGTTTATTCTTGCTCAGGGAACAGAGCAGCTGGTAGTCAGCCTCACAGGACTCAGGGAGCCTGGCTTCAGAGAGAGAAAACCTACTACTCATTAAAAACCAGGCTTAGACTTGAAAACAGTTACATAAAATATGCCTCTTGAACCAAAAAAAACCCTGGTGACATGATGCAGTCTTTGGTTGGCTGGTTTTTGGGAGGAGCTCTTAAGTCATTCCTACCTTCCCAAACTGACAGAGGGCAACACCCCAGGCTCAGGGCAATAAGAGCTTCATACCTTATTACTCTTTCTTCGTGTGCATGTGTTGATGTGTGGTGTGCAGGTTCTGCTACTCACTCTACCTTATATGGTTTTATAAGCAATGACTCACATGTGCACTGCACAATAGAGGTCTATAACGAGAGCAAATATGCATATCTATAATGTTGAGAGACAGCTTGTGCCTGTCTGTACCCACGTATAATCTCTGTGTATTTTGATCAGAACACTGTCTGTGTGGGAGAGCAGATAAAGTCTCTCCTCTTGCTGGCACTACCTCATATCTGATGTAGCTACTGCCTATGGCTGAGCTATTTCAAGTTGATGACTGGGCCTAAAGGAGAAAATCAGTTCCCCTTTATATATCACTTTGGGGATTGGAGGACTCTGTACTGAAGACACCTCTAACATTACACATCCACACAAGTACCAGATTCTGCACTACCTTGAATCCCGTGTAGCAATTTATCTCTCCAGAATGCGTATCAGATACTAACACCACGATCAAGGAGCATCACATCTCTGCTTTGCAGCTAACTGGGAACAAATGGGAAACATGCCATGGAAAAGGAAGACTGCATATCAGTCTGTATCTAATACTTCTCTCAATCTCTTCCTCCCTCAAATCTATCATCTCTTTCTATGTATATGGAAAAATCATACCAAGGCACTGAGCCTGATTTTACCCTCAGCTGCACATGCAGTTCCCATTAGCATCAATGAGAGCTGCTCATGAGTTCCGAATTCAGCCCCTGGGCTTGTCAGTCCAGAGCAACAGTGATCCTAGAAAGATCCTGATAGTCAGAAAATATCCCTTGCCAATAATCACCAACTCGTTAAACATAGATGTTTCTTTTATGTATATGTTTGATTCCCTTTCTTCCCCTGAAGGACTAAACTTTTGGACACGAAGACCAGTGAATTAAGTTCACATCCAGCTGAGCAAAGACTGCATAACAAACACCTCCCTGTAAAATATCATTGCTGGAGGCCAATCTTTTGTTTCTTTTTTGTTAAATGTCCTTAATTCATTATTCATAGGCTAGAGCCTTTGCAAATTTTTCCCCTCTCCAGCCCCACCCTTGGTGGGAAAGTGCTGAAGGAAGGAATGACTTGAAACACATTGGAGAACAGCACCATTAATAAGTCATAGTTTTAAACCAACTTTGTCTAACATCACTATAATTGAGTTATAAAAATTTCATATCAGACTTCTTGCCCAGATTCCTGCAGCAAGTTCCTAGTTCAAGCAGAGGAGCACAGTGTGTAATACTTACTACTTCCTTAGGAGACAGGAAGCTGTAGAGCTGGAGGGTTTGGCTGGCTTTTTGGCTGGCCTTAACCTCTGCAGAGGAGCTTCGCTTTGCCGTGATCTTTGAATGGTGCCGGGAGTGTCTTCGCCGTGTTTTACGCCTTTCCTCCCGAGACCTGGCTCTGTGCCTCCAGAAGACATGAACAGACAAACTGTTACTCCTTGGTATTGCTGTCTTGCCCATTACCAGCTCCATGCAAACCCCTGGCAGCTCTGTGCTAGACCATTGTGTGTGGAAAGGTTTTCCACATGAGTGCTCTGTGGAGTCGTGATGGAGAGAAAAGGAGTGTTTTGCTTTTCTACTTTTTGTAACAAAGAATATTTTGCATCCAGGCTTTGGACCTCGACCTCTTGTTTCAGCTCCAGTTCATGATTTTATGATGGCTTGAGGCAAACCATACTTTCATACAGCCTTGAATGTCCCTATGGTAATACACCTCTAAGAGAAGGCACATTCTGTCTGCTCTTGCATGAACACCCCTCTGATTACCGATTGCATTCCTCCCCCCACTGAACATCAGCTCTTCAGAAGAAAATTCCCAGTAGTTAGGATTGAAGTGGAAAAGGGGGGGTGGTTTGTTCAAGTGCTCCAGAAAACATGAAACATGATGTGTGTAAACTGTGTAACTTGCTATTGCAGTGATGCTGGGTCTAACACCAGCATCCACTTAGCTGGCCCCAGGATGCGTCTGTCATCCAGAGGACGGAGATTTTAATCAGGTCAAAGATGGTGGCTATGGCCATGGGCAAATACATTTCTATTACTAAGACTGTGTTTAAGGATCTCTTGGGACATCAGCAGTACACAGCCCTTGGGCTGAGGAAGGAAGACTAGGCTGGAATCAGCTGTCATGAGCTGATCATCAGCCATGAGGATTAGAAGTGACTGCCAAACCAAAAAGCAGCAGCCACAGCTCCTCAAGGCAAAACCTTTCTATAGCTGAGACCACAAGAACCTCAGCCCCGAGTGATGTGACATAGCTGCTACCAGAGTGGGATGAGGCTCTGTGTAGAGAGTATGTGGGTCCCAGAGGCTATTGCATTCATGTCCTTGAGCCCACTGGGAAGCATTACAGGACACAGCTCAGGGAACGGTGACGTTACCTGCTTCGGCAGCTGGGGGAGTGGGAGTCGGAGCTCTCCGAGCGAGAGTGGCAGTGGCGATGGCGATGGGATTTCCTGCTGCGCCCACGAGAGCTTGAAGAAGCAGAGAAGAAAACCACCATTAGGCTAGCAAACTTGGGGGTGCAAGATCCAGCAGCTGAAGGCTGAGGTCAGGAACATTCAAATCAGAAAGAAGATCTGCATTTTAAACCAAAGAGATTGTGCAGGACATCACTGCAGGAGAAATTCTTCGTGCCTTCAGAGCTACACTGACATTAAGGCATGTCATCTTACAGAGATCTATGAAGCATTTTAGCTGCAAGCTATTAGGTTAGCTCTGTAGCCTTCTGGGGGAAGATCTATGGAGTAGCATGCAGGAGTGCAGCAGACAGCACCAATCCTTTCTGGTTTCAAGACTTTAAAGAGCTATATGCTTGCTCACTCATCTGCTTGCCTTTCATCCTGCAGCCTACCCCAGGACAGCCAGAAACAGCCTGGGACCTTCCCATTGCTGACCCTTGGTGGCAGGGCACTGTCCCTTTGGGCAACCCATCACAAAGCTGCAATCCTTGCATTTCCTGCTCCAACCCTCCCTGTAGTACAAGCTCCCTGTTAAAGAGCAGATGCAGAAGGACAGGCTCTAAATAACACAGTACAGCAACAGCCAGCCTTCCCCACCCTCCCTCCCTACCTGTCACCTTCTGTGCCTATTCCTTCTCCTCATTGCACATCACAGCAGTGACTTGACATGTGGCAGTGTAACCATCTGCTCAGGCTGGCATTGCTGTGCCAGCAGGCAAAGCTAACAGTGGGTTAGCCAGTGGGAATGCTCTGGTTTCATGGCCACACTATACCAGTCACTGAGCACTAATACAACCTGCTTGGACGGCATTTAGCCATTTGCTGCTATAAAACTCAGCAAATCAATTGCTTGAGAACAGCATTTCCTTTAAGACAACGGAGCAACCTCCAGGGCAATTGCTTGAGCTCCACCTGGCTGGTTTCTGTGATGCTCTTCACACCCTATTATTATATTTAAAACTTCATATTTGGGGATCCTCGTTCCTCGTTTCTATATGGATGAAACCAGCAACACTGAACATCTGTCCCTCACATGGTGGATTTCTGTTAAAATCCCCATGTTTTCTTTTCACCTTCTGCATCAGTCCTTCCACTTTAAATGTTTTCCTTTTCTTTAGGAGAAAAAAACTGGTCTTGTGTAATTTAGATCAGCAGATACACAGATAAGACAAAGCAGAATGATTATACAAAAATCCTGACTCAAGACGGCTCACGGGATACTATCTCATCCACACCAGGAGCAACAAGGAGGTCTGGAGAAACCAGGAGTCAGCTCTCTTTGAGAGCTGAAGGATGAGGGCTACACTGCCTTGGCTAGTTTATTCCCAAAGAGCAATTGTGGCTGTGCTATTGAACACACAGAAATCTCAGAGGAAAGGAGATGGGCTCTCTGCATGCATTAGAGAGGGCCTGTGCAGGCAGCACAACATGATCTGCACCCCATGCACTCCCAATCAGTGCCAGCATGTACTGGGGTGACACTGGTGGCACCAGGAGCTGTTCATACCAAACAAACCATCAGATTTCCATCTGCTAGCTCAGTTTCTGTCTCTAGTAGGGTATCCCAAGTCCCAGCAAAGCTAACCAGGACTTCATGCCCAGGGTTCAGCCGCAGAACTGCTTCCTTGCTCTGAAAGCAGGTGAGAAGCTGCAAGTTGCAATTCCCATGAGAAGACAGAGAAGGAGGTGAAAAAAGGAAAGGCCTTACAGGTCTTCCTTCCATCCCTGAGGAACCATATTTTACTCCCTACCTCTTGACTGACTGCCCCATAGGACAGGGGCTGTGCTCTGCTAACACTCTAGGGCAGATGGGATCCTCAAACTCAGTTTTTTACAACCTCCATCACCTCCAAACAATCCCTTCTCTTCCCTAATCCCCATTGCCTTCTGCTCCAATTTGGAATATTTGGTTGTACTGTATATCATGAGTAGCCTCTACTGTAACCTCCAAAAGCTGCCAACAAGGAGGAGCTTAGGCCCTTTTTAGCACGAGTGTGCCAGCCTGCCCCTTGGGAGGCTGTGTGGCACTGTGGTCTGCAGAGCTGAGCTCATCCCTCATGCTGCCCTCATCGGAAAAGCTGGCCTCTCTGCTCAGAACTGGATGAACACCACACTGTACATCCTTAGGAATACAAAAGAAGTACTGAATGAGATGGCACAGAAGAGAGGGAAAGATCTCCAGCTTCTACAAACCTTTTCCATTCCAGCAAACCCAGAGCTGCTGTGTTTAGCTGCAAAATAATCCCAAGAGTTGCTTAGGGCTGTGCAGCTCCAGGGGCCACACCACATCAAGCACTTCCTATGGTCACAGCTCTGTGCAGGCAGGGTGAGGAACTCCATGAATCACTACTTACTGTTTTTTGTGTTTTCTTTCTTCCTTTCTCTTACTTTTGGGGCTTGAAGAACTAGATAAGAAATGGCTAATTAATTCAGAGATTTCTGCTCTGATAGAAAGCTGCACAATCACACGTCAATGTTACAGCTGCATTGCCCAACAGCATGCGATACAAAATGAAAGGGATTAATGGTTCTGCCACAGCACAGGGGGTCTCCGAGTGCCTGCTGACAAAGCTGGCTGTGGGATTGGCCAGAAAGGATCTTCAAAGGGATCAGTCACTTTGGTGACTTCTTGCTACTGTACACACATGTACTGGAATCAGAAGAGTTCTTCCAGTACACACCTGGAAAACCACTGACTCTGAGTGTTTCAAAGATGGGCACTGCTAGGGGATTCCTTACTGTTTGTAAGTGAAACCGTAAGAGAAATGAAGAGTCAAGGTGCAGGATGGATACAACATGGACAAGGTTGCCAGGGGCTTGGTTATACCAAGAGGTCTTTTCCAATTATGTGCTTGATTGCACAGGTTAGGCTGGAGACCTGGCTTCTGTGGGGTCTAACGAATGCTGTATAGGGAGGGGGTAGCTCCAGACCCACAGGGAAAAGGGGATTCTACAAGAGTCACAGAAGAAAAGCATCTTCTGCCCCCAAGTAGTGAACATCAGCCTTGAGAGATCTTGAAGAGACCATTAAATTCATATTTCTATGGGACCACCCACACTTGACCAGCTCTTACCTGTGTCTTCTCTTCTTTGAGGATAACCTGAAAGACACAAACACGTACATTGAATACAGGGTCTCACAAAACTGGACAATGTGTTTAGGCCCAGTGTCAGATTGAGCACCAGTTGGGCAGAATGGCCCTGGCTTTCCTTTAGGCAACGGGGTAGCTGAGAAATGCTGATGTGGGAGAAGCAACCAGCACCCTACAGACAACTGAGAATATGATCCTCAGGATAACAAGTCTACAGAGATCAGATGCATCCCCTGGCCCTGGTGGACCTCCTTCCCCTGCTGCAGCCTCCAGTCTTGCACTGCACTTAGTTTGAGGCAGCAGAGGTGAGTTCATTCCCTGGTTTTCCACATGAAGGACCAAGTAGCAGTCAAAGGAAGAATCCTTTCTGTATAATTCCAGAGCATCCTCACAGCCAAACCAGCACCATGCCTCTGTCTTGCCTCCTGCAGCATCCAAGACATGCTCTTATGTTGGAGCACAACATACTGCAGCAGACACAGCCTGAAGTCCTGCCTAGAGGGACTGTGAAGCTGCCTATAGCAAGGTCAGCTGGGATCTGTAGGTGAAGTGCTTCCAGGTGTCTGGAAACAACCTCCATTGGTCACTAATGCTTAGTGGTTTATCATGCTACCTTTTGAGACCAGCTAGCAGGATCCTTGGTTAGCAGGGGCATAAATTGGTACTAAAGGTTCAAAGACAAAGAACATCTGACCCCAGGCTTCCATCAGGAGCTGGCATCCATAAATGAGCATAAGAATCCTTATTTGGGAAGGAAGTATTCTAAAGGACTCCATATCCTTTTCTCTCTTTCCTCCCTTTTCTTTTAAGCTGTATACCCTGTTATCCATTTTTGCCAGCTTCTCTCTTTGGTTCAATGCATTATAACTACATGAACATTCCAAGGGTGATGGCATCCACCGTTCTCTTCAAACATTGGTTTAACAGTGGAGAGAAAACAGTGAAATATTTGCAATTTGAAAATTTAACTGCGTTCTTTAAATTAAAAGCAGCCTTCAGAAAGGGAACATGGAGGCTGGAGGGGAAGACTGGGAAGTCTTTCCCTGGTCCAAACACTAGCACTTGCTGCAGGCTGAGGGAGAAAGGAAAGGGACTGGTGCCAGCCCCAGGTGCTGATCCCATTGGCATCCCAGAGGATGGAGCCATGGGAAGCAGGTCAGCAAGGACAGCAGGCAGAGGCTCTCTGATCTGGCTCCTGTCCCTCTTCCTCTGCACCCGAAGGCTCACATTTACCTGTTGCACTGCATGTGCACCCCATTTTGTGCCCTCCTCACCTGCAGGGACACCGCCTCAGCCCCTCCTGCATCACCTCCCCTCTGGGCAGCCATTACCAGGAGCTGGTACCCCTCAGTGCTGCCTGGCACTGGGCTCAGCCACCACTCTGCCAGCAACAGCTTCCACCCCTTGCCCAGCCCCCCCAACAGTCCCTGCCAGAGCTGGGAATTACATTTTTAATGGGAAAATACCTGTTTCTTTTTCGCTTCTTGGAGCTCTTCTTCTTCTTCTTCTTCACAGGCGAGGGGCTGTAGGAGGGAGACCTGAGGAGGCAGAGGGGCATTAGGGACCGCAGGGCTCCTCTGCAGCCCTCCCTGCCTGCCCCAACCCTTACCCCACCACCAGTGGCATTCCCCTGGGATGAAGAGCAGCTTGGGAATCCCGGGATTCCCCCGGACGGGCTGCAGGTGAGCCCTGGCCCAGCCTCTGCTGTCCTGAGGGGAAGGCAAGAACATGGCGGCCGCTGCCTGGGCCTGTGAGGCACCTCCCCACAGGGTGCTCAGCCTCCATTTTAGTCACAGAACAGTTTGGGTTGAAGGGACCTCAAAGCTCCTCCAGTTCCAATCCCCTGCCATGGGCAGCGATGTTTTACACTGACTTTGTGCCCTCACACACAGCCAGGGCTGCCTGTCCCCTCCGGCTGCCATGGCCGCCCTCACCTCCTTCGCTTCTTGCGCCCAGATTTCTTCTTCTTCTTCTTCCCCCGGGCTGGCTGTGGCGATCGCTCCCCATCGCAGGACGGGCTGAGGACATGGTAGGGATAAAGTGAGTAGAAATTAACACCAATACACCCCGAATCAGCTCACATGGAGCTGCTCTGTCCCATCCCCACCTCAGGGACCTGTGGGGCAGAGAGATCACCATGGACCCGGGGCACAGGCAAGTGCTTAATTACCCTCTAACGAATGCTTTGGTCACAGTTTAAATGAGGTGTCTCCTCTGTGGGTCTAATGGAGCTATAATGAGACAGCTCCCGTACAGCCACACTGGGTGATTATTTAAAGCATGTTTGCTGAGGTTAACAACCC
>JANHGB010047121.1:23766-44380 GCA_026283785.1 Coracopsis vasa
TGGACTTTTCCTGTGTAAGTTTAAACCCATTATCCCTTGTCCTATATCCACAATCCCTGATGAAGAGTTTCTCTCTGGCATTCTTTTAGGCCCCCTTCAGGTATTGGAAGGCTGCTGTGAGGTCTCCATGCAGTCTTCTCCAGGCTGAACAGCCCAACAATGTAAAAGATGTGAATTTAGAAAATGAGCAAAGGATGAGAATTTAAGAGCGCTCTATCCTGGTCCTGCACTTAGGAGAAGCTCTCTGAAACTGGAGAGGGAAAGAGAGGGATGATGTGGAGAATAGGGAATGGGAAGTCTATACATGGGAAAGTTTTTGAGATGGTAAACAATCCATTTGCACTTTCAAGGCTTATTATCAGATCTAAATGAATAGCTACTTTATAGTAAAGATCTGATTCCAGGACATCTAAATGGAGTTACATATTATTAACTTTATAATAAGCACTTTGCCAATGTAAATCAATACAAAGCACTTACGAAGTATTTCGAAACTCTTTCCTTGAGGACACTTGGAGATTTCTCAGTGAATGACTTTGCCCTGGCTGACCCTCAGAGAGGCATTTCACATATTAGAGGTAGTTGGGAGTATAAATCTGATTAAATCAAAACCCAGGCGGTAGGAAAACTGTGCAATGGAATAAAACCAGACTTCTAGCATACAATCTGGGCCCCCGTGATCCTTCTACTTCTTGCAGACTACAGCCACGTGGAGCTTTCCAGCACTGCTGCACGTGCTTGTCCTCCTTTATAGCATGGCTATTGCCCGAAGGCCTGGACCACATAGCAGTGGAGTGTATTCACAGCAAAATTACATGTGGCACATATATGTCAGGCAATTCATGGTTCTGTTGACCAACACGGGTTTTGCACAGAACCTTAGGGAAGGAGAAAGAAAGGACAGACACAATCTACATTCAAATGAGCAGGATTCCTCCATCACAACACTACAACAAGCACTTAAACCTTTAGGACAAGCGCGGTGGCAGTAAACAGTGGTGTAACTTTACTGGTGAATGGTAGCTATTAGTGTTTGGCTTGCTGATCTGCTATTAAATTCACCACCATTGGAGACCCATTCATGGGGCTAGACTGTGACAGGGTACTGATACTCAAAAGACATGAAGAACAGCCTCAAGCTGCACCAGGTGAGGTTTAGGTTGGATATTAGGAACAATTTCTTCACTGAAAGGCATTGGAACAAGCTGCCTAGGGCAGCGGTGTAGTCACCATCGCTGGAAGTGTTCACACACTGTGTAGATGAGGCCCTCAGTGACATGGTTTAGTGGTGGCCTTGGCAGTGCTGGAAGAGCAGTGACACTTGATGAGCGTAAAGGTTTTTTCCAGCCTGATTGATTCTATGATTCTGAGCTGAGCAAACTGAGCATAGTGCATACTGCATTGCTGAAGGGAGGCAAGATGTTTGGCTTCCACTCTCTTGGGATTTTTCCATGACCTTTATAACAAAACATTGGGGTAATTTGTTTAAAACTAAAATAAAATAACCTCATACATGTATTTCTAAATTGAAAGTGTTGCTCAACAAACACCTGGGTTGTCTAAATCTGAAGGCAGAGGCTTAGTTTCGCAATGTTCTGCGTGTGTACAAATATAATTAATGCTTATGAAGTATTTTGAAAACTATATTTGTTATTACTGAAAGGATCCTATAGGAGCCACCTGAATTTGAGTTTGATTTATGGGAAAAGAAGTGACAGGTTTAATTTGCAGACTCCAATAACTTGAGTAGATTAATATGGAGAAAATACCCTAGGCGATGGGGAAGGCTGTTGGAAACTGTCCCCTGGGAATTACAATGAGGAAAAGGTCTAATGCTCAGCCTAATAACTTATTAGTCCTAACTATTACTGTATGTTGGCCAATATATATTCTTTGTGCTGGGTCTAATGGAGCTATAATGAGACAGCTCCCGTACAGCCACGCTGGGTGATGATTTAAAGCATGTTTGCTGAGGTTAACAACCCCCTAACAGATTTATGGGGTTTCATCGCTCTTTGTAAATATGCTTTAAATAATTAATCGCCATTTCATTTGCATACAATAATTATCGCAACCAGATGCGGATGGCGCTAATAAAAGACTTGACATATGTTAAATAGCAATTGATTAGAAGTATATATGCATTTATTGAGATGCTATGGTAATTTAATGAGATATGCATCTCTTACACAGTTGTTAAACCTTGGGAAAAGAAGCCTCCCGTAAATTAATTTCTCTTTTTAAACATATGCTATGTTACGTTTCAATGCAAAGCAAATACCATGGTTAAATTGACTCAGAGGCTGAAAACATGACAGATACTCTGTGGCTACTCATTCACCATGGTAAACGCTCCTAAAGACAAGGGCAGCTGGTGGGTCCCCATATAGGTCTGGAGTGAGGTTTGTGGGGGGCACAATACGCTCCATAGGGCCTCTGTAAAGCCACTGTTGGCAATGAGGGTGCTGGGCTTGTGCCTCAGTTTCCCCACTCCTCGCCCTGCCAGCGGGAGCAGCCACTAGCAGGGAATGTGTGGAAGCAGCCCCATGTTTGGGAAGTGCTGCTGGATCTGCACTGTAGGAACGGGCCAACAGTTGAGCACTTTTCTGTGGGAAGAGCTAATGTTACTGTTAATACAAGTCCTAATGCAGAGCAAATGGCACTTTGGAGGGGGGGATGCAGTCAGGTGCCACTGCCTCCGAAATGCTTGCTTATCTGGGCTTGAATTACTCCCAAAATTACCCTATCATGAAAAGCCAATTGCTGAGCTCTTTTAACACGCTCTCTGAAAAACTGCTCTGCAGAATGAAGCTGCACACCAATGTTTCCATTGGGAGCTGTGGATGGCTGCATGCTGAGTGCTGCTGGGGCAGTAAATCCAAGGTGGAACCACACTGTGACCCCAGGGAGCACCCAAATGCTGCTCCTTGCTCTCCTTCTCCTCTCAAGGATTCCATGGGCTAGCAGAAGCACTGTTAGGGGATACGGCACACCTTGGGTCTTTTGTCTGCATTAAGGTAGAAGAAATGTGTTTTCCAAGACAGCTCAGACATCTGCCCAAAGACATCCTAAGGGTGTGTGTGCTGGACCAGGGACCTGCACACTCATCTCAGCCCCTCAATTCTCAGGATGCTCAACCCCAGCTCCCACATGCAGAACAGATTTGGACTCCCCAAACAAGTCTCAGTACATCTCAGCTCCTGTCTTGCCCAGGGCCACAGCCATGGGAGAGCTGAGAGAAGCTTCTGACCACGCAGCTGCAGGCAGTTTCTGTTGAGCCCTTCTCCCTCTCCTGAGATGAAGCCTTTTGTCTTTGATGTGGAAGCTTTCTCCTTGCACTGATATGACTTTAATTGTTTCTCCGCGATTGTAATCAAAGTCTAATTAAAAATACACTTTAGATTATTGTTCCGGTTAGCCTGAAATCTGAAGATATGAAATGTGCTTTCTTGCTCTTTCTTTCCAGCATCTTAAACCAAACAGAGAGACTTTAATCCCAGAGAGTTTAGCAGGCAGGGCTCAGGGACCCCAGCTGCTTCATTTTCAACATTCAATTCATTTTTCCCTTCTCAAGTTGTCAGGGGCTAATGACAAACTGATAATGAAGCTGTGTCCTAATGAAGCCAGTGCTGCTGGTCTGATGTGGGCATGGGGAGAGGGTAATTGCTGAGGGTGATGCCCAGCCAGGGGTACCCTGTTAACCTGATAGCACACAGGGATGCTGGCAGGTCACAGCAAGGAGGCTGTAAGAGCGAGACGTGGAGTGTACATAAACTACAGGTTTCTCCTTGCAAACACACACATGGATTTCACACAATTACATACCTTTCCTGTACACGCACACAGCCATTGAAGCTATCCCAAGCTCTCACAGGCCCCCATAGGGGCTGCAGAAACAGTCACAGATGCTTCCTCTGCCACCCCTCTGGCTCGTACCTGCGTGACCTGTGGTGTGCATGGTCTCGTCTCTGCTTCCCCTTCCCACAGCCATTGGTGCTGGAGGCATCCTTGACTGCGCGGCCACTCTGCTTCTCAGGACGTCTGTCCTCGGCGGGGTACGACAGGCAGCTGAGCGTCCCACTGCAGAGCCAGAGCACACAAAGAGAGCAATAAAGGACTGTCCATTCAGCTGGGCTCACTGGCTGAAGGTTTCCCATGTACTAGAGAATCCCCTTGCTGCTGTGAAGGAGAGCTACAGATTGCTCTCAGACCTCCTGAACCCATGGTGCTCAGCCCTGCAGTGGGAAACACTCCTACAAAGCTCCAGAAAGCCCCCACTTCCAAGCCAGGCTGCATCCCATCATGGGCATGCTGTGCTCAGCTCTCAAGAAAAGATGCCATGACCACCCTGTACTGCAGGGACAGCATGAGGTCTATGTAATACATCAGCAAGGAGCAGTGGCAGCAGATCAGACCAGCACCCCTAACATCTTCCTCTGCATTGTGGGGTTTAGCTCAGCAGCGGCAGCACTGGTTTGCACTCTGGTAGGAAAAAACCCACTTTTGCATTTCAAATGCCTTTCTCCACACCTGCCATTGCATCAGAAATACCTTGCCACACAATCCTCATCCTGTCCCTGTACCAGCACTCACGTGGAAGAAACTTTGGGCAGCCAAAGAACATCCTTCCTTCCTTCTCCTATATATAGGGTGCTGGGCCAGTGAACACAGCTGGTCCTGCTGATAGCCTGAACTGGAGAACCTGGGGCAGCCCGGCAGAGTTGAGGGAAACCACTGGTCTAGGCAGGTGTCTGCAAGAGCCCTGGGGAGACCATGAGAGGTGACAAGGAGCAGAGCCAGGGCAGGCAAAGCCTGAGGTGAAAGGTCTCCAAGAAACATCGGGTCTTGGGTGAAGCAAGCTGGAATGGAGAAAAGAAGCCGAATGGAGAAATCAAACCCAAATGAGCCTGAGCTCAGACACCTGGGAGGAAATAAATGGGTTTCCAGTCCCTGCTGATGTTTACTTCAAAGAATAGAAAGATAAGGGAAAGCCATAAACAATACCCAACAGGGGTGCCAGGGATGCCATGGTTCTGGTGTCAGCCAGAGTATTATTTGAACAGGTAAAGCAAATATTGGCGTGTCCACAGTGGCTCAGAGATGCCAGGAGGATGCTCTGGCTGCAGGGACCATCACATATGGGCTGTGGAGATAGCAACAAGGGGTCAGAGCCAGGTGCATGCTGCACATCATGGAGTTAAATGGGTCAAACCAGCGGTTAGAGAGCAATGTGATGCTCTGGTTAGGCATGGCCTGGTCTTGCATGCCCTGAGGAGCATCCTGCTGCCTGCCCAGCCATGAGCACCATGGAGCAACTGCCGAAGAAGGGTCACCCCTCTTTCCACCTGTGTTTTCTCTCCCAGCAAACCCCAACTTTCTCTAATAGGTGACTCCATGGAGCCCATTTTGTAACGCCTGAGTGTTTAAGGATGTGCATCAGCCAAATACAAGTGACAGGGATACAAGTGAGGGCAAGCTGGGTGAACTATTTCTGGCCCAGCACATGCAGGAGTTGATGATCCCTCTGGTTTTAAAAATCTATTACTCTGCTTAATAGATTCCCAACATCTGTGGTATTTTTAAGCATCCAGGAAGCTACATGGTTAATTGCTGTCTTTGTGTGAGCTAATTAGCTTGTGGCCTTTCCCAAACCCCTTTTAAGAATAGTCTTCTGAGGCTCGATCATTGGGATCCATTAAAAATGTCCCGAAATGAACGACCTGTGCAAAGTCTGGGTTGAATCAGCTCCAGCAGCAGTGGGAAGGTTCCCCCCTGGGCTGGTGGCACAGTGGGCACTGCTGCCTTGCAGGAGGGACCCAGGCACAGCAGACAATGTCCTTCTCACCCCAGCCTCAGCACCCACTAACGGGATTTTCAGGTCCTGAGGTTAAAATACATTGGCCTTGAGAGAGCCAGGGACTCCTGTCCTGCAGTGTGCTAGTGAACCATTTCTCCTGGGCTTGCAAGTAGTTATTGATGGAAATAATTATTCTCCCAATTCCATCAAAGGCTGGATTCAGTTCTCGCTGAGAGTCACGAACATTCTAAACTGGCTGGTAATCCCCTTGCATTAAGCTCTATAGACATTGATTGAATATATATATGTATAGAAAAACGTTGTTGTTGTTCTTGTCTTTCATGGCTGGTGTAAGAGTGCAGAGCCCCATCTCCTGATGCCACCCCTGCCTCTCTCCCCTGGGGGCTATCATGTCACCCCCAGTTTGTAGTGGCATCACTGAAGCCAGTTAACCATGCTGTGCCCCCCCACTCAGCAACAGCTCCCTTTGGGACTGGACATCGCTGTTGGCTGGGGAAAGGCAGAAAGTCACTGACAGGCTTGGCAGGAGGCTTTTGCACCGGTGGTTGTACCAGAGCACGAGGTGGCTGTGCACATGGGTGGCAGGATAAAGGCCACTTCTCTGCAGTGGGCAAGGAAAATGCAAGAGCAGGGAAGACCCTCAGAGTGTTTGCAAGACCTGGGAGATGTGGTAGGCTCAGCATGGGGCGATTCTAGCAGCCTTCCCAGAGGATGGGGCAAAGGCACAGGGTATCTGCTGCCTCAGGGAGCACAGTCATAAACCACCCCCAGTCCTCCATCCAGGGCTGCCACGCTCGATGCCGTGGCCAAGTGCCATCACATCAGGACATGAAATGTGGCACTTGGTGATACGCACTTCACCGGGAGCTGAGCCCAGCGACACCCGTCCCCTGCAGCCCCACGGTGACATGCAGTCACTGCGGGTTTGGTGTGTGCTTGACAACCCTGCCTGCTGGCACCTCAGTGCTGCTGGAGCCAGGCAGCTGCCCTCCCCTGCCTGCAGGCTCCTGTGTCCCAGCCGAGCTCCTCTGTCCCAGCCCCCAGCAGCCTCCTGCTATAAACCTTCCATCAATCATCCTTTTCCCTGCAGAAACCCATCCCAAGAGGAGAGAAAAGGAAGCAGATTTCCTTCCTAGTGACCTAGTGCTGGACGCTGCCACCAGCCCATCTCCCATCCGCAGCAGCATCGTCCCTTGCCTCTGCAGGATGGGCTCCAGCAGTCCCAGCCCTCTGTGGCCTTGCTGCAGCCCCTCTGCCCTTTCCTGCTGCTCTGCAAGCAGCAGTGTAAGCACTCTGGGGCTGGATCATGCTAACCAAGCCTTTTGGAGTATTTTAAACCATTTCTTTTACTTTGCACACACAGCTGGGTTGAGTGCTGCATGCACCCAGTCGCATACACAAGCACTTTGGAGGCCCCAGGCACTGACTGTACTTTGCAGACCTGCACCAACAGCATTTCCAAACTCAGGATAGAGTATCTGGGAAAGCCAATAGGGAAACTTGCCCTTTTCAGCCCTCGGAGGCTCCACGTTCCCATCATCTCTACAGCCCCCTGTGAAAATGTAGGAGTGGCTCCAGCCAACCCAAGCCCCAAAAAGGAAGAAGGTTAAAGCATCTCTGATGAGCCTATTAGTTGTGAGTGTTCCACTAACATTAAACCAGTGACGGGTTCCTCACCTGGGGTCTGGGGACATCAGCCCATGAAAGGACACAGGCTTCCATGGCACCCACAGCTGCTCCCACCAGGGATACTCTTCTCCTGAGTACCATGCAAAACGTGCATGGACACATGGTTCAATAGCTCATCTTTCCTCTCCTTTCCTCACCTGCAGGTTTTGGCTGTGCAGCAGGGACAGGGACTGGCTTGGGGTCCCTATTGTCCTGCATCCCTTTGGCTCTCTGCCACAGCCACTTCCGATGCGCTTCTGCTCTGGGCTTTTAGGGTGGGCTGAGCTGCTCGCAGCGCTTCTAAAATCCACCACTTTGGGCTCAGAAGCCTTTTGGTGCTGTCAAAACAACCCTTTTATTTTCTGGCTTGCTCATCTGATTGAAACAGAAAACGGTCAAACCATTGCTTTGTCCCTGGAGAGGGAAGGGGCAGAAAGGAAGGTTGGAAAGACACTGCCAAGCAAAAACCCCAGCAGATGTGTTTATGTAAAGCTCTTTGCAATAGGCACTAAAAATACCTCTTCAAAATTAGGAGATGGGGAAAATTGCAAGTGCTTCCCACAAACACACACACAAACACCCCGTGGCAGGTTCTTTCCCCACCTCATTCCGCCCGTTATTATTAGTGCAGCAGCAGCCCTGCAGTTTGTTATTGATGATTATAATAGCAAATCACTGCGATATTTTCCCTGATTACACTGACTCCAAGCCAGTCCAATTTGAATCTTCTCCCCGCTATTTTTTCCCCCTGCATCAGCAGAGGCACCAGCTGCAGAGGAGCGCGTGGTTTTCTTGAGGCAGTTGAAGCACACAAGTGAAACACAATTCAGGAATATACAGTTTCCATCCAATTTTTGCCAGCCGGGACTCGCCTCCCCCTCCTGCTCCCAGGAACTGTGCGTCCTGCTGCAAGGCTCTATGCGGCAGTGGCTCCTTTTGCTGCTTGGACTCCAAGAAAGGTTTAACAACCGCTCTTATCACATCCCAGGCCAAAAAAGCAGCTTGGCTCTTTATTTTCCAGCAGTTGATTTGCTATGCATGGTTGAATCAGAACAGAGGAGCTTCCCTGCTGGAAGAAGCCCCGGGAGCGAGGCAGGATCAGTGCCAGATGCTCGGGGGGATGCTGTGTGGTCGCAGCCCATGGGGAGGGCTCTGTCCCAGGCACCAGCTGGTGTCGGTGGGGTGGATGGCCCTGGAGGAGCATAAAACTCCATAGGGGAAAGCAATGCTCCCATAGACAACCTTTCTTAGGTTGTCATGAGGCTGAGGACATCCTCTCCCTGCTCCCCATGGCTGGGTCTCCTCCTCCACTTGTCATAGGAGCCCTGTCCCCCTTCCTTCCTGAGCACCCGGTCACCTAGCAGGGCTCAGCATCACCTTCCCTCAGTGCCAGCAACCCGGGATGGCTCCACTGACCGCCTGCCAACAGCAACAGAGATAAACCCCAGGAATAGAGCATGTGGTCGTATCATGTCTAAAGGAAACCTGGACTGCTGCCCCATCTTGAGCCATTTCTGCAGCATCTTGTGCCTCCCATGCTGCCTGCTCGGATGTCCCTGCAGTGTTCCATGCCCATCAGCACCTCCTCTGCCAGGCCAGCCTTGATCTCAAGGGGGACACATCTGTGCCTCTCCTATCCTCAAATCCTCCTCCTTAGACAGATACCCTGCAGGTTCCCGTGCCTGAAAAGGAGCCAGTTTTCTCCTCAATCAGGAAATAGGAAAGGAGAAGCCTTGGCTGTGCCCAGTGCCCAGAAATGAAGCTGACAGTACTGACGTTACCATGCTGAGCCATAGCACAGCACTCCTGCACATCCCTGATCCATGTTTTGGAGGACTCTGGGCTCCTGAGTGACCCTGGCATGGCAAGGACTGGGGCCAAGAGCTTACGCTAAATAAACCCTACACAGCCCCACTGCCACTCTGCTCCTGGCTGGCCACAAACTGCACTCCCAGGCCCTTGTCCCCGAAAAGAAGCCCTTTATCACTGTCTGCAACATGGTCAGGCTGGAGGGCACCTTCATGCCCAACAGGCTTCACAGTGCCAACGTCCCCTGTGCCCCAGAAGCATCCGCTGGACCACCGCAGCACCCTGGGTTCAAGCCAAGCCTTGCTGCTTGGATGGGGCTGTGCTTGCACACCAGATTCCAGTCCTCACGCAGGTTAATCTGGGATCTTTGGAGATCATCATCCTCTAGGAAGGCTTGCTCTCTAATGAGGAAGCCACTCTGTGTGCTGCCAAGCCATGGCAAGGCCAGGCCATGGGATGCCACGTCTGCAGTGCTCGGTCATTCCATGTGCTCCCTGCAAAGTTCCCTCCTTTGTCTAAGAACCCAGCTCATTTGGTGTGGTGAACAGCAGCAGGATAGTGCCTTTGCCAATAATATAGCTAGTGAAATTTTAATCAGATAGGGATTGTAAGCACACAGCTACCAGCAGCTCCTGGGAGCGTGGAGAGATCACTCTAAAAATGAATTAGTAATAAGGCACCTTGGAAGCAGCGAGAAGACGACTGGAGAAGATGCTCTTGGAGCAGGAATGCTCCCTTTTCCATTCACATAAAACTCTTTCCTCCTCTCCCCAAATTCAGTTTTTGAATGAGGGACATACCTCCTGAACATCCATCCCACCACAGTGCCCAGGGCCATACTGCCAGGGCCCCATAGGGCCTGGAGGGCTCAGTGATGCTGCAAGGAGCAGATGTCCCCATGCAGCGATGTGTAGACAGCAATTAGCTCCTGCAGAAAGGAATTAAGCAACAGATTTCTCCTGCTGCAGAGATGAGGATACAACGTTCCCAGCCCAGGAAGGGAGGTGGAAAGGGGACTTGAACCCCCATGCTACATGCTGCTGGTGGCTTTCTATGGCCAGAAGGGCCCTTTGCCTCCCTGTGTCACATCTGCTATGTCAGCTGAGCTGGGAAATATCCGAATTGCAGCTTCATGGGTGGGAGGGTTTGATTTGACTCCGGTTGTCCTTCCCTGTAACACCCCTCCTCCCATGGGAAACAGCAGGATGGTTTTCCCAGCTGCCCAGAAAGGACAAGTGAGGGGGGTTTAAGTTAAGGAGAGTTTCTGAGAGGGAAGACAAAGCCCTTTCTCCTCCTGCTGTGCTGCCAGGAGGGAGAGGTTGGTGTGGCCATGCCATCCCTGACACAGAGCGGGCACCAGGGTGCTCAGTGCTGCAGGACCCTGGGCTGTTTTGGGGTCAGAGGCAGAAAGAAACCTCTCTCTCTGCTCCCAGGTCTTGTCCCCAGCCATTCCCACCACCCTACAACTCTGAACATTGTTTTAAATCATCCCAAAACAGAAAGGGGAGGATATTCATTTGCCTGCTGCTCCCTAGAGGGAAGGTCTGGAAGAGGTAGTGGGTCCCCGGACCCATGGCAGACCCTGCTAGGAGGGGATGGAGAGAATCATTTCACTTTTTGGCACACCCATCTTTAACTGGGAGTAATAATGATTTTATTGCTTGCTGGGGTTTGTGAGGTTGAACTAATATTTGTAAAGGACTTTGCTACCCTCAGCTGAAAGGCAGCCTGGTATGGCGAAGCCCCAGCGTTATTCACATTTGGATAATCCAGAATTATTCATAAACAAAGTCAAGATTATGCAAATATATTCATTAGTTCTTAGAATACCTCCAGGAAAACAGAGGAATTAGTTTTATTAACAACTATATCTTATGTAAGCGTGTGTCTAAGCACACCCTGACCTGCACGCTGTTGGTGCTGGGGTACATTCAACCCCAGGATCTCAGAGCGCTGGGGAACAAGGGCCTGTACAAAGTGGCCACCTCAATTTTGGGCTATCCCAGTGCCCCATGGCAAGTGGCAGTACCTTGCACAGACCCCTGTGCCCCCCCAACCCTGGGATGCCACCGGCTGCTCTTCAGGAAGAGCAGACACATGTGCAGCACCCATCACAGGCAGCCCACACATGAAAACCGTCCCTTTATTCTAGCCAAACCAGCCTTTCTTACCCAAATGAAGGTTTATACCATACATTCAGGGCCAGGAGGCTGTGGAGGTGGGATCTGGATGCAGCCCCCTCACTCTGGATCTGCCCCTTTCACCTTGCATGAGCCCTCACCCCAATGCAAGCTTGTGCCCAGCTTGGCTTCCCGCAGTGCAGCGCAACTCTGTTCGGGGTGTGCCGGGAACTGGGAGATAAAGGTGCACTGAAAATAGCGCCTGGTTTAATTAATGCCACATGCCTTCACGCCATAGGTTGTGGGGATTGTTAATTATTTTTATAAAGAAAATAATTAGTCCCAATCAAGGCAGAAGCTCTCCAGAATTACAGCTCATTAACCGCTCTCACAGTTTTCTGTTCTATAAAGTCATGCGGTGCTGATGAAGATTATAGACCCTTGGAATCAGCACTAAATACAAATTCAGACAGTGTTACCATCCTATTACCATCAACTGCATCGACTTGGCTTCGGTAATTGCAGCTGGAGATGAAGGGCAGGGATTTCTGCTCTGTGCAATCTCTGAAAACAAGCACTCTGCCCATTAGTTTGCGGGAAACAACCTGACACGAAGCCCCAGCTCTGCTAAGTACATCCCTGAGGAGATGGCAGCCACCAAGGAGAAAGGGGAAAGCGAGGTGGCTTTAGCAAGGATGGGAAGATGAAAGTTGCTCAGGTTCGGTTCAGCTCTGGTTGCACAGAGTAGGGTGAACCATGCAGGTTAAGAGGATGCTAACGACGTGGTAAATCTGTCCTATGGGTTGGGGTAACAAAGCAAACAGTCCAAGGGATGGACAGAGCTAGGAAACACAGAGGGGACAAGGAGCAACCTTTCAGCAGTGGGATTATCCTCATGGAACATGGAGAAAATAAGAGACAGAGGGATGCTGTTGTTGGGGATGTAGGAGCATCCCCAAGCACCTCCCTCTGGACTGCCCTGTGCCAGTGCTGGGGCCAGCTCTATCGAACGCTGCAGAGGCTTCGCTCAAAGCCTAATTGAAAGGAATTACAGCATGTTAAAGGGAGTTCAGGTCAAATCAATACCAGTGCAGCGGGGAGGGAGAGTGGGGGGAGCAGGGCCATGTCCAGGAATGGCATGTCCCAGAATGGAACATGGGCTTCCCTGCCTGCCTTCCCAACATGGAAAAGCGAGGTGAGACCTGCTGTCCTCTGCTCTGTGCAGGACAAACCCAGCGGCACTGCAGGGTGAGGGTTGGCAGCAGCAGCCTGCGGCAGGGAGAGGCAGGAAAGCCACGGGTCCTCGGGATCCTACTCTTCAGTTTCCATTAATCAGGGATGAATGTGCCTTCGGTGGCATTTGAAGCCGGCAGCCAGCTCTCTGGCCCACAACATCCACCACAAAATTAACCCACCCATCCCCACAGCAGCAGCTCCCTCACTGAGATCCTGCCCTTGAGCATCCACTTGGAGCATGGGGATGGAGGAATTGGGGATACGGAAAGAATACTTCTGGGGAAACCCTGAAGGCAATGGTATAGTAACATCCAAAGGACATCCTTTGTACTGGCTCCTGAACCAGATGTGGGACATGTTTGGGACAGCACAAGGCCCAGTCCAAAACTGCACCTCCAACATCTCCAGCCATCAAACAGAATGGACCACTGCATTCCTGTGTCCAGAGATGCCGCAGGATCCTGGGGGAGGTACAGCCAACACGTCCTGTGTCCTGCAGAGCTCAGCCCCACATGGGGACACCACAGGGCAGCCAGGGTCTGGGACACAGGACCAGAGGAGGTCACCAGGAGATCATGTCCATCCTCAATTAGGAAGCATGGGGCCAACAGCCCGTGTCCTCCACTGTTCCCCAGCAGGTCAGGCTGCAAAACACCCTCATGTCAGTCAGTAACCAGCATCTGCCTTTGTTCCTCCTCCACCAGCAGTGCCCACCCAGGCCCTAGCACACGTTATCTGCTCTGGTGGCCCTGGTCCAGCATCCTTCATTAACTGGTCAATGCGAGGCTGGCTGATGGGAAGACAAAGGCAGGCACAGGGCGGGCGGCTGCGGCAGGCAGATAACCACAGAGCCAGCCCCACGCAGCAGGGAAGGGCAGACACAACATGGGCACAGGGCTGCTTTGTTGTTTGCTTTTTATCTATGTGTTCCTGATCTTGGAGTTTTTTGGTGAATAAAACCCCCATCCCTTGGAAGCAGCAGTGCTGAACCCACTTGTCTTGCTTTTCCCCATCATAACAAAGCTGGCTGTGCTCTGATTGAAGTAGAAGTGATTTGAAGAGGGCAAATGCTTTATTAGGCAGTAGGTTCCCAGAGTTAAACCATGAGCCTTAGGGGTAACTCAGCCTAAACTGCCTCTGGCACTCAGTATGCCATGGCCATGCCCTCTCTGCCCAGAGAAGGGCTGCTCCACAGGCTGAGAATAACTTATGATCTCTGTAGATGCTGTTACCCGTTGGTGTTCTATATGCACAGCTTCGGTGGCTCCAGCTGACCCACAGATTAATTCAGCAGGTGGCCTTTAACTGTGAAATCTCTCTTCATACAAAAATATTTCTCTTGCTGGGCAATAGCTCACTCTTCATCCTGACAGTAACGTGGCTAAAAGCACAGCCTGCTACCCTGCTGCCTCCCAGTCACACCCCAACACACGGGCTCCCAAGCACACGCGAGCCCAGAGATAAACCAGTACGCACAGCCCATTGCCCAAGTGCTGCGGGGAGGATGCGCTGCTGGAATTCGGTGTTAGTGAAAGAGAAGAAAGGATTTCTCAACCCAGCCCATGGGTCTCAGGGTATTTCCAGCCACCTGCATGTGAGATGGGGCCCCCACTGCCACCTCTGCCCCTGCCAAAGCCCCTGGCTGGGGCTGGGCAGCAGCAGCTCTTTCTTCTGTCATTAATGACAAGACATAAACGAAACACAAAGTGTTAAACTGGGTCCATCAGTGAAGCGAGCCCCAGCCTTGCTGCCTCCAGACCCACCTCAGCCAGCCTGAGACACCAGGAGTGTTTAATAGAGTGTTTTCCCTCATGCTGTTTCTGAAGCCCTTCCTGCGGTCCCTGCTGCACTGGCAGGGAAAGCGCTCCCTCCACGTGCGGAAAAACTGGCTATTTTTAAATTCCCACTGTTTGTCAGCGCTTTTGGCTCGAGTGGCTCACGGAGAAGCCGCTTCTGCAGTAGCCAGCATCCCACAAGGGTAGCACGGCCCAATGGTAGCACCAAGATGTGGGCACTGAGCCTGGTCACGCTGCTGGAGGTGCCGGTCCAGCCCACTCATCCCCTCGGCATGTGCCAAATCCAAAGTCCTGTTATGGATGCTGTGCCGCTGGGATCCAGTGCTCCTGCCAGATTTCAGGCATCCCAGCCTCAGCACCTTTGCAATCAGCAAGCAAGGCTGCACAAGCAAACTAGTTTGGTGTTTCTCCCCTTGCTGGGAATGCCAAAGGCCTCATTCTGGGTATCAAATCCAGCCCTGTTTTCCAGCCAGCGGCACCACCAGGGATTAGGGCCAGAGAAGGACCTGGGAAAAGATCCCTGGCATCACCCGCAACTGAAACATGGGTGGGATTTGCTAGCCCGGGTCAGGCTTTGCAGTGATGAAGAGGTTTCGGTGGATATAGGGAGAAAAGGAGGAAAATAAATAGAAAAGGAGAAAAGAAAAGGGTGCTCATGCATGAAATGATTTCATTACAGTGACGCGGGGTTTACGTTTGATAAGTCCATCTTACACGGAAACATCCATAGAGGAAGGTCCAGCCGCCAGACACGGAGATGTGGGAAGGGGCAGGAATGGGGCTGAGCAGAGGAGGGCTCAGATCCAGCCGTGGCCCTCTGGAAGGTGACATCTCCCAAGGCCAGAGACCCAAGGGGAGAGCGAGGCCTGCAGAGCCCGTCTCTGGGGACAAGACACAACAGGACAGGCTGTCCCGGATGGAGGCAGGGTGGAAGGAAACCAGAATGGCCACAGGACCTGCCAGTGGGCAGCAGCTCTTCAGCAAGGAAGGAAGCAAATCAAGACTGTTTGATCCCTCATCTGAAGAGGAGGAGGAGGAGGACAGGAGATCAGACAACCCTCAGCTCCTCATTCACTCCTGAGAGCTTTTAGGTGAAGGTGACAAAGCCCTAGGTGACCACAGCAGGGGTACAGCGGGGAGAGGCAACACTGCTTAGAGCCCCATGCATGTGTTTGGGGTTCCTACAGGGGCTTCCAAAGACCCTTTCCCTAAGTCCTAAGGTTCAGACCCATGGGTGCTGAACCCAGCTGTGCCACATAGCACTCACTGCATCCCACCCGGCCCTGGCAGGAGCCTCTATCCTGATCTCCCAGACACACTGGGGCACACTCTAGGGACAGAGGTGCCCCCCAACCCAATGGGGAGGACAGCAGGGTCCCCAGCACCAGCCCAGTGGGCAGGCAGATAGACAAGGATGGGAGGAAGGAGGAGGAGGATGATGAAGGCTCTGAGAGCAGCAGGGAGGGGGTCCCGCAGGCATCCCCAGCTCTTCCCCTTGCTCAGCCCAGCCTCCCAGCAGCTCCCGAGCTGTCTAATTAGCTCTCCCCGCCATCCAGCTGGAGCGCAGGGGCAGACAAAAGCCTCCCTATTGACAGCCCCTCCAAGGAAGGGTCTTTTCTTCTCTCCCTGCTTTTCTATTCAAGCCCCTCTCCCCCCGCCTGGGCCAGGGCCATGGGCTCATTAGCGCTGGGGCTGGGTGGGAGCAGGAGGGAGCAGATGGCAGCCGGGCTGGCGCGCCGGCCCTGCCTCTGCCCGCACAGCAGATGCCCGACCAAGGAGGAGGGATTAACGGGAGTGTGTGTGTGGGGGGGCACCAGCACGGCAGAGCCAGCGAGTGCTTCCCCCCAGCACCAAACCTCAATGCCGATGCCCAAGGGCTGATGAGCAGTGACGGGGAACACCAAAACGTGGCCGGGAAGCCAGAGGCTGGGTCCCCAGTTCAACAGAGACATTCCACATGGCCAAAAGTCACTGCTGAAGGCACTGCGCTGCTGCAGCCGCCTTCTGCCCTCTCTGGGGTGCTGTGACCCCCAGCACTGCCACTCTTGTCCCAGCAGGTTGGTGGCAGCAGCACCCCTGTGTCTGAGATCACCCACAATGGCAAACCAGGCACGAAACCCGTGTTTAATCCCACTTCAGCAACCCCCCTTCCCTCTCTGTGCACGGTGCGATCCCGGGGATTAAGGGTTAAAGCATAAATCCCCTGCACTGCCCTGAGATGACCCACTTAGACCATCTGGCAGGGAGGGATGCAGGAGCCTCCTTTCCCCCAGCGCTGCTGGTGCTCACCCAGTATCACCAGCTGCCCAGGAGCTGATACCAGCACCCGCAGCCCCCAGACTCAGCCGTGCCCGTGGTCTCCATGTAGATGTGGATTTTGGCTGAGGTTTGGGTGCTGGGACAGGGCAGCCTGTGCTGCACTGCTGTGACTGGTGGTGTGGGACCAGGGAACCCAAACACCCCCAAAAGCATCCCGCAATGCCCTGGACTGCTACCAGCTCTGGGTCCTGGGGGGGATGCTAGAGCAGCTCCCAGCCTGGCTGGTTGCTGATGGAATATGCAGCAGCACTGGGAGAGGTCAGACCATGGAGTGCAAAGGCGCTGCCAGGCACCATGCTGTGGCTGAGACCACAGCCAGGGAAGAGATGCAGGCAGAAGCCCAGGCAAGAGAGAGAAGAGGGGATCCAGGTTGTGGGGCTGAGGCTACAGCGTGGTGGTGATAGCCACCTCCAAAGGCTGGGCTGAGACTGGGTAACCTTATCACAGGAGGTTTAAAGACTGTTTTCAGTTCACAAGAGCCGAAGCTGCTTGCAGCATCCTTGTGGATCAGTGAGACAGAGCGAGGACACCCAGCTCCTGTCCCTGTCCCCAGCGCTCCCCAGCCCACTGGGCACACAAACCCCTCCAATCCCACCCTGGGGTTTTGCCTATGCAGAAGCTGTACCATGAAGCCTCACTGGGCCCTGTGGAGAGGAAAGGTTAATTGGAAAACCCCTTTCCCCATCACCTCGGCTTTTCCTTTCTCACTGCAAACTGGTCAATAATCCATTTACTTTGGCAGAGCCCTGCTCTGGGCACAAAGCTGTGTTTGGGGCTGAGTGAATACCCCATCGCCCTTTTCCCCTCTGGCCCCTGCAGGACCGGGAGGGAAGGGATTAATGTATTCTTTTGTTCCAGGATGAACCTGGGTTTATCAGAGCTTTAACCCTCCAAACATCCCAGAGAGCTTGATGGCAGTTGAGATGGAAGAGGCTTTATCTCCAGGACCAGCAGGAAGGTGGTGGTGAGGGATGGAGCACGGGGCAGAGCCAGCTCAAGTAGTGGGGAATGACACAGGGACACACAAAATCACTTTCTACCCCCAGGAGCCCCACCATAGCCCCACAAGGATGCAGGACTGAGCCCTCAGCCATGCCCTGCGGGGATGGATTTGGGCTATGCCTACTGTGGGTGTCCCCGACAGGACCCCCATGGCACCCCACAAAGGCACGGTCTCAACCAGCCCAGCACTGGGGAGACTGGCAGCACTGTCCTAGAAACCCTGCCATCGCCTCCATTGCTGCGGGAAGCGTGGGGCCGGATCCAGGGCACAGACCTGCGGAGTTTGCACAGGACCAGCTGTCAAGTGTGGGAGAAAACAGGAATCCAGATGGTCATCCTAATCTTTCATTTGGCTAACGGGCCTCCCCGTCTCCTCCCCGGTGCTCCCTGCTTGCTGGCACCGCAGGCGTTTGCTCTTAAATTAGATGGGAGCATCGTCAGGGAAGAAAGGCCAATACGAGCAGCAGCACGGCAAAACCTTCAGGAAAACAAACCCAGAGTGGAGCCAGGCATGGAGACAGCTCCAAGAGGAGCTGCTGCAAGCCTCGGGGCTGTTCTCTCTGTGGATGGGTAGTGGAGCCTACCTCTAGCTATTGCTGGTGCCAGCTCAGGGTGCTGGGGACATCGCTGTGCACCCCGTTAGGGAGGCCTTTGGGGATGTGGGATCTGGAATCTCAGCAGTGTGATTGTGCTGAGAGCAGCCTCGTGTGCTCAGCAGAGCCCCGCACGGTGCAAGCCCTGGTGAGAGGACCCAGGAAGCCTCTTTCTGCTCCCCAACCTTTGGCTTCTGCTCCCCTGAGCATCAAAGCCCCTCTGTGGCACAAGGGCAAGCGGAGCAGAGAGCCCTGCCGGGGCTGACCCCCTGAGCACCGCACTGAGAGCAGTGGAGCAGATGGCTGCACCACAGGGAATATCCCCTCATCCCGGCCGGCGGCACACGCTGCAGGGAGACAAAAGGAGCCGGAATGGGGACCTGCCACGGGGACCTGGCAGTGTCGTGACCGGCTGCACGGAGCACACCCCTACTTGGGGACCCTGTTGTACAGGATCTGCCGGTGCCAAGGTGCAAAGCACAGCAAAGCCAAGCTGGCAGGTCCATCTGGTTGTGTACCAAGAGCTCCTGACCCCGACTAAGGTGATTTCCCTCTAGTTGGAACTGGCATTGCCAGCGAACTAGAGACCCACGCGCCTTCCCCAACTTCGGAATGGAGCTGCCAGCGCTCCGAGCCGCTGCGCTCAGCCTGACAGGCTGTCTGCGGCAATCCCAGCCGCTGCTTAGAGCCGTGCATCATCCCTGGTACTCGGGCTTGCTGTATTCCCCCAATGTCCTAGTTTGCTGCTGTATTACATCTCCAACTGTGAGGTGTTTAAGCAGCACGGCTTGCTCGGGCACATTCAAGCTGGAAAGAGTGTGTGTGTGCAAGCCAGCACCCAGCCTGCTGACAGCCCCTTTGGGAGCTGACTGAGCCCGATGCAGGGGAGGAGGAAGGCACAGTGGTTCCTCTCCCCCATGAAGGCTGAAGCCCTACAAACGCTGTCCCTGGAAACAAGATCTGCTCGTCTCCTTTAGAAGCCTTTCCCAGTTTCATAGCAATTGGAGAGATAGGAAAAATTCATGCTTGGGCAGCTTGGGCACAGAGGCAGAAATGATCCTTGCATTGCTTGAGTGCTGGGACCCCCATCCCCATTGCTACTGTGGTTCGCAGCCTCTGCCAGCACAGGAGGCATCAGAAGCAGCTCCGCACAAGCTCTCTGCTCCTTAGTGCAGGCTGAGCCTGACACCCAGCCCACTGCACACCGAGCCCCTCTCCTCTAGAGACCCATCACCTTCATGAAACTTTGGGGTGCTCCCCACACTGTGTGAGGAGCAGCCAGCAGTGGGAATACAAAACAAAGAGAGAGAAAAACCAGGAAAAGCCTCTTTTCCTCATAAAAAATAGCGCAAAGAGGATATTTTTAACCAATATTGAGGCAGTCAGCAAAATAAAACTGATCTAAATTAGAGTGCATTGTTGTGAGGAAGCCACACGGATGCTTGTCCGTGTGACAGCCTGGCTGAGCGGCTCAATGCATACAAGCAGCCCCTTTCCGTAGTTTCATGGGGTTTGGCCATTGCTCTGCCTCTGGCAAAGATGAGGAGCAAGAGGGATAAGGCAGGCAGGTACCAGATGTGCCGAACTGAGACTGCTTGGCTTTGGGAGCTGAGGGACACCAGACCTCTGGCTGCCCTGGTCCATGGCTGTGAGCAGGCTCCTTGGGCAGTATCAGCCTTCCCCTGCACCAAGGCAGGGTCCAGCTGGAGGGGGGCTGTTCCCCTCCCTGGGCATCACCTTCCCAGTGGTCCCTGGTGAAGGAGTGATGCAGAAACAAGACAACCACCAAGCAGGACACACACCCCGGAGCTCTGCGTGGCAAGGATGGAGCTGACCTCACTTTCTGGCTGATGACTCCCACCACTGCCCCCTCTCCATAGCCCAGCTAGAGCTTTCCAGGCTCCCCTTGGGAAGCAGCCAGCTCCAGGGCTCCAAGCACCTCTGAGCAAAGTTTCCCAAGCCTGCTCCCCTCGGGAGCACAGCATCTACCCGGTGGGGTGGGGTGCAGCCAGCCAACATCCTTTTGCCTTAGACATGGGGTGACCCCCACATCCTCCAGTACCCAAGTGGCACGGGGCAGGGAGAAGATACTCCAGACCCTCCTGATGGGGAGCTACTAATTGGGGGTGATGGAGGGCTCGGGGTGATGCAGCCCCCAACCAGAGGCAGGATGAGGGCCTTTCAAGTAAGTTACAATACATAAATTCCCATTGAGCTCAAAATCTAGCATGCGTGGTCGGCATATGGTAAATA
>JANHGB010047124.1:19197-31269 GCA_026283785.1 Coracopsis vasa
CCCTGGTGGTGTTCAAGGCCAGGCTGGACAGAGCCTTGGGTGACATGGTTTAGTGTGAGGTGTCCCTGCCCACGGCAAGGGGATTGGAACTGGATGATCTTAAGGTCCTTTCCAACCCTAACTATTCTGTGATCCTATGATTCTATGCTGCAAGCCCCACAGCAGCTGCAGTGGGATAAGACCTCTTCCTGCTGTTCCTTGGTACCCAGTGTAACTTGCTTATAAAACAGAATGCTACCATTGCTTGGAAACTTGCATCTATTTAGTCTTTTATTATTAAAATTCTTCTTGCCATCTATGCACTTCTAATCCCTTTAAAACATGGCTGAGCTCTCAGTTGCTGTGACACCCTTTGCCATGGAGGACCTCCTGTTCATCCTTAGTGGCATGTGGCTGCTGGCATCAACCTTTCTGCTGCTGCTGCTCAGTGTTGTTCAGCATCCTGCCCTACAAACACAGAATACCGCAAGTAGGAGTTAGCTAATGCCAGGGACAATGCTGGCTCTGAAAGAGAGATGGTGCAGGTGGTGCCCTGTGATTCCTGAGAGCTCTATCTTTTCCATTTAAAGGTACTTAAATGCCAGAAACAGCACTGCAGGCATATGCTGAGAGAATAGAGAGAATCAGGAGTTTGTAAGAAATTTGGTTCCCTTGTATTTAAAACTCAAGAAGAGGCGTGATGAGAAGAGGTGCGAGATGCCTGCTGCCAAGCTATAAAGGCTTCTTTGTGCTGAATCATCTGGGCTAAAAAGAGCTCTGGCTCTCTCCTGCTAAGTGGCCAGAGGCTTCTATTAGACCCCATGGAGATTTTGTTATCCAAGATCAGCGGCAGCGAGAGGTGTCTGGGTCCTTTTGCTATAGCACAAACTGCAAAAGGGACTTGGGGTGAATATGAAGTTTCTTCTTTTGCTCTCCCACTATTTTCTACTGAAGCTGCAGCTGGTTTGCTCTAGACCTGAGCCAGAGTGCAAGTCAGCTTTGGAGCAGTGTGGACTCACTGCGGACGTGGCATTGCAGGGTGCTTGTAGAAGAGAGGTGGCTATGCTGCACCTCTAAAGTCAACACTCAGACGTGACTTCTCATTACCTTGATGAAAGAAGGAAGTAGCTGTGGGATAAATGTTCCTCCTTAAAAAGCAACCTCTCAACAGCAGCAACCATCTACCTCTCAATGTGCTCAGGCAGCCCCTGCCATCGCAGGATTCCAATTTGATAGAACTGAGCCATGCCCCAGAAAGCTTCCTGCCAGGGCAAGTTTTATTGGAATGGAGCAGTTCAATAGCCTGTTTCCATTAATGCCTGCAAGACCAGGCTTCCTGGGAGCCCTTGGATGCTGCAGCACTCCAAATAAACTGAAAGCCTAAAAGAGAAAATGGTGAGTGGCAATAGCATCCTCATTTCCTTCACTTTAGTGAAATTGGATGTGGTGCACTTATGTTCCCTCTTTCTGTTGGTCTTCTCAGACTCTCGGGTGAAGAGAGGACACTGAGTGCTTGTATTGACAGCACTCATGCCTCTCCCATCTGGAGCTATGGTTTTCAGAGGCAGCCTGGTACTCACACAGACATGTGCTAGCCCATAGGGCAGGTTAGGTCAGAAGCATTTCTTGGTTTATTCAAGAATTTGTGGAGGACACTGTTTCCATTGTTGGCAAATATGGATGTATTTCCCATAGAGGATGCTCTCCACACCTGCACAGGAGGAGGTTCAACGGGCAATAAACAGGAGAGGTGCAGAGGAGATGAGACGCTCTTCCTGCCCCGAGGCTGGATGTACGTGAGTTGATGAGCAGCCACGATGTATCACACCTAACACAAGTCCCTGTAGGAGGGTGACGTTACCACCTTACAGGCAGGAGAATTTATTTTAAAGCAGTACAGATTTGACTCAGTCACTGTCATATTCTCATACCCACCTACTCATGCAAGGGGTTTATCCAAGCCGTTTGACCAGCATGTAGACACCAGGATGCGTGTGTCCATCTCTGCAATGACTTTGAGGATGACGGATGGTCCCATTATATCCTCATTGAATTTCTTAGGTGTTCCTCTTAGGCTGGTGACTGTGCGCTGGCTCTGGATGTGCCTTTTATACCCTTTAGCTTCTGGCAGCAACTACACTGTCCATCCTCTTCCACCTCTGGGAGTTACTAGGATTAATTCCCTGCCCTTTGTTTCCTAACTGTGTCCCACACAACTGCATGCTCTGTTGTGTGTGCTGGCATCTTAGTGGGCACCTCATCAAAGTCCCATCAGCTCCTGCCATCCTTACAGCATCCACTCAGACTCCTACCTTTGGTCCCTTCTGGTGCCTCACACCCAGCCATTACCATTCTTTCCCCATTCTTACCAAGCTTCCTATCTCTATTACTATTACAATCTTGTTCTGTCTTTAGAAGACACTTAAATCTGTAAGATTTTTTTTCTGAATGAATTCTGTAAGAGATGTTTTTGTGGGGGGAATTAGCATTATGGACATTAAAAGGCAGGAAATTGTGTATAATTCTTTTTAAATCAGCTGCTTCAAGGGAGAAAATAAATGTTTTTGAGAACAGCTTTCCTTTATATGAGAAAGCAGAAGCTCCATTCCTCTCTCTTTCTCACACCATCTGTGTTTATTAACTCTGACTGTTTTAGAAACAAAACATCTCTTTACATCTTTCACTTAAGCCAGGCTAACACAGTCCACATACATAACCACCAATGCAAGTGCAGGAGCCCCATAGGAAAGGAAGATGCAAAGCTTTCTGCTCCACTTTACTTGTTTCAAACTTTGCTCTTGCACAGTTTCTTTTGATGCTCCTGGGATTTTCTATCTGGTTCTGCCAAAACATGAGTCCATGTGGCACCTGAGTCCAACTAATGGTCTTTGAATAACCAGTCAATAACGACTAAGTAATAAATGAATAGCTAAAAAGCCCCAACAGTTATCTCCCACCACCCATGGGTTATGATCTACCTTTTGTAACCTGTTTGGGTCTTCCTGAGACCCAGGTGTCAGCTCTGTTATGAAAGTGCATTGTGCTGCTCTGCAAAGGGTTATCAGAATGGAAATCTGCATTAGAAGTAGCATAGTATGTTTATTTGGAAAGAAATGCTTCAGATCAGTTAGTTGTAAGGGATTGTTTTTTCTCCAAATACTGCTTTTCCCCAATTATATGAAGTTTATGAGTCTGTCTTTAGAAAGACTCTGAATCTTTAGCTCTGATTTCTGTTACTTGCCATATCTTAGCTTGTTTCTCCAGCACACATCTAGCACGGCACATGCATTTCCCGCTCCAGTGAGTGAATTATGATGCTGATGTCCAGCAGGTATGTGTTTTACTTGAGCATATTTACCAACAATTCTTTAAAAGAATGACTTTTTTCTTCCTACGCTTTTCAGACACTACATCTTATTCCATGTTTGTTGCCTACAAACTTCTCATAGCGCAAGGAAAGATGTTTCTATTGGCAGCAACCATTAATTCAGATGAACAGAAACAAACAGAAACTCTGAATGTGCATAAACCACTTTTTCAACCACAGAATGTCACAGTGCTCAGTCTGTGCGAGCCAGAAGTGTTGTCCCTTGAGGGCTGAGTGATGGGGGGTGCTGGGCAGAGCACACCCAGGCAAGAGTGTGGCAAGGACAGGTTGCAGGCTCAGCTCTGCACAGGGCAAGCTCACTGGAAGGGCTTGAAAACACACACACACACTCATGCTGCACCCATATTTGGGATGAGTGACACCCACGAGGGGTCACAGCAGTGGCCTGTGACATCCCAGTGTGGGGCTGTTTTGGTTTTGTACTGACCCTCTGCAAGGACCAGCTGGGCTCCATCTATGCTGGAAGGGTGGCTGCTGTCAACCCGGCTCTGGATGATGGAGAAAGGTAGGGCCTGGGAGGACCACAGTGATACAGAAGCAAAGACATCCTGAGAGCTGGGTCTCGTCTGACTTTCAGCAGGTTGGCATTTACCTTTTATTTGTACATTTAACAGAAAACAGGTAATCAGCAGTAAGACAGGTCATGAACCAGCAGTAATATCACATAGATCATACCTGATGTAACGCTTACTGTCAGGAAAACTCTGTACATAAGCCCGAAAGATACCATGCATGGAGTAAGCATGAGAGATCGCTCCCCAGGTGCTGTCCCAGGGAGCTCTCGACATTCTGTCAGCAAGTGAATTTTACCATTTAGTTCACATTCCTCCTTCCCCTGTAAACAATTGTTCTGGATGTAAACCGTCAGGAAATGCTATGATGGGACAAATGCTCAGAGCTGTGCAGAGGCCATGCCAAGCTTAACTCCAGCGGTGGCCAGGTCTTGGGGCTACATCCGCATGGTTGCCTGTCACCTGGGCAGATGGGCACACAGCTCCTTTGGGCAGGGCTCTTCAGCAGTTGCAGCTCAAGCATCCCTTCCCAGGACACGCAGCAGTGCCCAGCACAGGCACTCATCCTCCACACTTGTTTTCACTCATTTTCCCCATGCTTGACTAAACACTTTTCAGTCCTGAGTAGGAGCAAACCTCCGTGCATGTGGCTGCTCAGTTCTCTAGGTTGAGCTCAGCTGTGAAGGCCGGGTGGACTTTCAGACCTTTCTAGGTGGAAAATCAGGAGTAGATCTATAGTAGCTAATTTTACCTCTTGAATTGTACATGGAAACAAATAACTCAGTGCAGTGATGTCCACTGGGTTAATATGAGGTTAATATCAAGGCTGTGTTACTTTTTCAGCTTCCCTTTCCAAACACCGGAATGGCTCAGAGATGCTTCTGATATTGCAGTAGGAATCAGGCAGGGACAGTGGGGCCTGGTATATTATCTTCATTATTAAAACATTTTATCAATTCCAGAGCTGGAATACATATTTTTTAAAAGCACAGAGCCTGAAGTGCAGAACTCCTCTTCTGCACTCAATCCCTTTACCAGGGAATGATGGAATATGTCACAATTCAGATTACTGAGTAGCCAATCTACACTTGAACTTTTAGACCATCTTCTATTGCCTCTACTACTAAGGCTCAGTCCAAGCTCATCACAAAGTAATTCCTGTTGCAGTCGTGTGAGCATGCTCCCATGCAGCAGCAGGCAGCTGTGGGAAGGGCAGGCTGCCTCACATGCTGCTGCCTGCTGAACAAGGAACCTCCAATCGCTGCAGCTGGGTGGCTGTATGGGAGCAGAGTGCCCTTCCCAAGCTGCTCCCTTCCTGTGGTGTAACACTGGAGTCCTCTGGGACATGTGGAAATGGGATACATCTGATTCCAACAGCAGAGAAACTGCTTGTGGGACACTGCAAGGGTAACACTCCTACTGATGCATCTAAAAGCCATATCGTTGCTGTGAACTGGACCACTGCAGGAGATACAGATTTCCTTTCTTCGCTAAGACCATTAATTTCCCAACTGCTATCTGCAGCAGCCCTAGCTTATGCCAGCCTTGCCTTTCCTGTATCAGCCCTTCTCTTAGCTGGCACAAGTCTCTGTACAACAGTGACGGATCAGAGCCACCAGGACTGTATTCAAACAAAACTTGAAAGAATACTGAAAAAAACAAACAATGCAAACAACAAAAAAAAACCCCAAACAAACAAAAAAAGAGGTTAATTTTAACCTGGATCAGTTCCTCAAGCCTGTGCTCCACATTATCAGGAGTAAAGTAAAACATCAAGTAAAGAAATGATACAAAGGGAGAGTGAAGAGCAAATGATGTGTGAAATGACAGCCTGAACTATGACTGGATGGACATAACCAGTCTCAGTCACTTGACTTTAGATAATATAAAACATCCTCTTTAAGCTGTCAAGTATTTTTATAGCCTTAAATCACAGTTTCTCTCTCTTAAACAATCTCCAAAAATGAAGAGTGGCAACAGTGGCACAGGAAAATGAGACCGGTACTGTATGTGTAGGGGGACAGCATATTGTATGTACACATATGTATGCTGTACATACATATGTGCATGTACAGCAGCTCTTGTCCGAGTGCCCAGCCTTGTCCCCAGCGCCCTGAGCTGTCCAGGAGGCCCTGGAGGGTCAATGTCGTGTTTTCTTTCCTGACTTCTAACAGAAGGACTCTGCTCAGAAGAATGAGGATTTAGAGGTGGTGACAGGTAACCCTGGGTGATGTGCGTCCTGGCTCGCACACACTGCCTGCACTGGAGCGGATTTATTCCACTCAGAACTCCTACCTCCTGGAGGACTTCTGAAACGGATGAGCCCTAGGTACAGGAGGAAGAAGCTCCGGCACTGCCAGGCAACCCTTCGCTCCCGATATTCCCCTTCTGCATTATCTGCTTCCCAGTTTCTGGTGGGAGAGAGACCAAGGCTGGCGGTTCTAGGCCCCTTGCAGGTACATTTTCATCTTTGGCATCCAATTCTGACTATTTGAATGGAAAACAAAAGAAGTGCTAAGCTGTCACCTCCAAAGTGTCCCGGCCATGTGGTCCAGGTTACCAACACCACTGAGCACCACTGAGCTAACTGTACTGTGGGAGCTGACACCTGGGGAGCAGGTTTCGCTCCTTCTGGAAGGTATCACCAGGGATTCCTGCTAGGATGAAACATGGCTGTGTGCTGTCACTGATTCAAGTAGGGCAGGAAAGCCCCTTTTTGGGAATGGGATGCTCAAACCCAAAGGAGGGAGATGGAAGCAGCCCAGAAGCAACTTGACCTTCAGTCTTGCACAGAGACCACAGGACCCTGCGCTGCTCTGGGGTTTCTGAGGTGCTCTTGGTTGAGCAGGTCTGTGTGGTCCTTTCCTCAGACCAACAGGAAGATGACTGCAACACTGTTATAAAAACAAGAAATAGCTGAATCTTCTGGAGCTGCAGAGTCCTACAGCTCCAAAAGTGATATAAACTTGTCAAGTGTCCCCATCACACTCGAGTTGTAAAGAAACAGGATAAACGTAGGGGAAAGCGAGAGATGTACTGCAGGGTTGGTATTTCAGGGTATGAATTTGCCTTTCAATTAAAAGCAAGGTCCTGGAGTTTGGGGAGAGCCTGCACTTAGTTCCTGGGTCTTTGCTGCCCTTTTTATTTACAGAACAAGCTGCAGCAAGTAGTTGTTATTTTAGACCTGAATATTTTCTATCCGAGTGCTACTGCCTACCAGAGAGTTGGGTTTTCTTTTTTTTAATGATGGCTAATTTTGTGTTTTGAGTAGGAAGCTTCAACTTCACACCAGTTCCACACATGCTCTTCTGCTATCCAACAGTCTGGGCAAGTGAACCTGCAACCAAGACATTCCTCCATTAACTTCTATGGCTTTTATTATTGCTCACCTTACCGTGGCTTTGAGAAGACATGGGGACTATCTGAAACAGTTTAAACTTATTTAGTCTCTAAAACGTCACTGGGATGCAGGCAAGTGTCCCTGTATATCCACTCAGCTCCAGTTTTGCTTCACTGGTTGTTCTCACCAATGAACAAAGCAGGGAAGACAGGGCCAGGTGAACTGCCCACAGTGCGGGGAGCCTGCCTCTCCCCCAGCCTGCATTAACACCTCTGCTCCCACTCCAGACCCCTTCCCAAGTCCTCAGTCCCCTCCCCACACCTCTGTGCTGCTTGTCCTGCATCACCCCAGTGCTCACAAGACATGGTACTCTAAGCACCACCCCATCTCACCCATGTGTACGGTGGCAAGGAGCACAGAGGCTGTGTCGAGGCAGGAAAAGTCTCTGAAAAGCAGCAGATTTAGCAATGTCTTGCACACAAAGCAAGTCCTAAAGCAGCAGCCAGGGAAGGAAGTGACCCAGCCCCAACATCCCCCTTTGTCCATCTGTCCACCTTGGCACAAGGGAGGACGCAGTGGGCAGCTCCAGCACCGGCACCCTCAGTCTGCTTAATGGCTTATCCACTGGCAGCAATGAGTAGGAATAGTGCTTGGTTTCATCCCAGCATCTGCCTGCCAGGCTTGCTCTTTAAACAGGCTGTCAAGCACAGATAGCTGTTGAATCAATACGGATTTTATTCTATAGCCCGTGTCTGGTAGCTGTCAATGACACTTCAGCTGGCATGGGGTGGGCTGTGCCACTGTACACCGGGATGGATCTGGGCTATGAGGGAGAGGATGGGTACCAGCACTGACTCGTCAGTGCCCATCTTGGATGACTGTGAGAAAGCAGCCAAACAGGAAGACTTAAAGAGATGGCACCTCTGTGTTGCCACTGCCTGTCTCCCCAGCCAGTGCCAAGCATGCATGTTGCCAAGCACAGAGGAGAGTTTGAGTATACTACAGTTGGTCAGTCCTTTGGATGAGATGTGAAAGCAGGGGCCTCCTCCACCAGCCTCGCTGAACCTGCTGCGTGTCCCAAACAGAAAATGAAAATCAGCCACCACCCAGATCACTGTCTCCTCTTCCACCGGGTAGCTTCTCATGCCCACCCCAAGGCTGTAAATTGCTGTGGATAATAGCCGTGATGTTTATCTGGACTGTGGCTGCCTGTCTGTGCTTGCGCGGAGGGTCCGGTGGTTGATGGTCCCATTGGAGAGGTGACATCCAGCTACTTGGAGCTCGTGTACTTGGTGACAGCCTTCGTGCCCTCCGAGACAGCGTGCTTGGCCAGCTCTCCTGGGAGCAGCAGGCGCACTGCCGTCTGGATCTCCCGGGAGGTGATGGTGGAGCGCTTGTTGTAATGGGCCAGGCGGGATGCTTCTCCAGCGATGCGCTCAAAGATGTCATTAACGAAGGAGTTCATGATGCCCATCGCCTTGGAGGAGATGCCGGTGTCGGGGTGGACCTGCTTCAGCACCTTGTAGACATAGATGGAGTAGCTCTCTTTCCTGCTCTTGTGCCGCTTCTTATCACCCTTCTTCTGGGTCTTTGTCACGGCTTTCTTGGAGCCCTTTTTGGGGGCAGAGGTGGACTTTGCTGGCTCTGGCATCCTGACAGCTCTTTCTCTGGGTCTTGGAGCTGCTTGGAAAGAACACCAAGAAAATCAAGTTGTTTTTTATTCTTCTACAATATGGCTTTACTGAGAGATGAGAGAGTTTGAGTCAGAGACAAGAGATGGTTCTGAACTGAGATAAGCACCCCATGACCCTGTGCAAGCATTCCTGAACTGCCAATGAGAGCTGCTCTGGTTTGTGCATGGCTTTTTGTTGTTTTCAGTTTAAATTCCCATAACACTGGCCTTGTAAACACCACTGAACCCAGGCCTAGTTGGCATCTACTTAGTAAATATGGGCTGGAGGGTGAACATATTTCTGAGACCATCATTGCAGTTCCAAACAAAACACTAACTGCAGCATGGATTAAACTAAGTCTTGCTGGAATGGGCTGGAGAATGTTGTAAGATAACACTTTTATATGAGACTGGTTAAAATTATTTTATATGGTTATTACAATCTCCAATAGACCTTCTTTTTTCTTTGCATGTAGGTAAAAGCTTATTTTGAGGGTGCTTGCATTTCTGTGACAATTGTTTTACACCATGTATTCCAGTGGTATATAAAAATCATACAGTTTTAAGTTAACTAACTGAGCTCCAGGAATCTCTCTCAGTGTTCATGTTAGTTACCAAAAATACCAGAGAGCAGAAAAGCTCAGAGGAGATGGCAGGATTCACCTGGCAGAGGAACAGGAATGTGCATAAGAGTCAAAAATCAAAGTGCTTCTGGGCTATTTGTTGACGGAGACAAGCTACGTGGACTGGAATTGTTTCCTGCTCTTTGGTGCTTTCTGCTTTCGAGGGACCGGGCCTCTGCTGACCAGTTTACATCAAAGATGCTTCATCCTCTCTCTGAATTTTATTTCATTAGGCCACAACCTGCAGAGCCCTGACGTGCAGCTGACTGCTGTCATCCAGAAGTGCAGTAACAAAAGGACAGTATGTAAACCTGTCACAAAGCTGGGTGCCCCCCTTCCCACTCCCCAAATTTACATGTGCTTTACTACGTGGGTCAAAGGAATAACTGTGTCAGAACCTGGCAAATGGTTTTGTGTTTCAGAGGACACCTTGAATGCTCCTTTGAAAGGCAAGGTTTCTCCAGGCTTTGCTGGAGGATCAGCTTCCAGCAGCACCTCAGGGCTTGGGCTTTTACTGCTCTGCATCTCCTTTGAAGATGATGACCTAGGAATTAGTCTGCTGGCCAAGACAGGCTAGAGGAGAAAAACCAGCTTCAGGGCTGATAGCACGTGGGAAAATGGATAGAAGTAAACAGGAGAGAGAAAGCTGGGATGTAACATACGGTCTGTACACACAGAGCATCAGAGAGGGACCTAAACAGTGCCTGTGCCAAAGCAATGGCTGCATGCTCAGACCTGCCTCTTCTCCTTGGGAAGGAATGAGATGCTGGCCTCTGTCTTGGCCTGGTTTCTCCACTGTTGCCTGCATCTGCAATCAAAGCGTGATAGAATCACCTCATCCCGTCTTAATTTCCCCAGGAATTCTTCTCATTGGAGAAATTTGGAAAGGCAAGTGCTGGACTGCCCCAAAGTCCTGGACATCCTTCAAAACTCTGACACCTGAAACACCACATTTTCTTTCTATGGTGAAACCACAATTTTTCTCCCTTTCTTCCTCTACTTGGGAAGAAACATTGGGAAAAGAAACCCTCTATCCCTCTTGTCTGCAGACTCAAAAACGTATCTTTTCAATGGAAAGGCATTTTTCCTAGAGAGGAAGTAACTGAGCACTTGTTTCTTTTTCTTTTCAGTTAATTTCCTGATTGAAAACCACCACAATTGAAAAATTTACTGTTTCTTGGGCTTTTTGAAAAGTGTGTCCTTCTAAAATATATATTAAGTACATTGGTACTGCAGCTTTTGAAGAATGAATACAGTGCCTAACAGGCCCCAGAGTGATTTCATACATCTCCAGAAAATGTCCCACTACAGGACATCTCCATCCATTTGACTGGCTAATGCCGGGTAGGGCAGCCAGGATCTTGCTTTTTTCCCATGTACAGCCAGGATGAGGGAAGCAATGATGCTAAAGTTCAGAGATTAGCACAAAAGCTTCAGTGTCCTTGCTTCCCTCCACCCATTTCTTTGCAGCCTACTGTTTAACAGGTAAATAACACCTTCTTTGGGAACAGGCTGTCTTCCTTCCAGGTTGTTTGGGCAGTGCCTAGCACAAAGAGCCTGACTGCATTTGCCAGGTGCTAAACAAATAATGTTATTAATGGCAGACAGTATCACCAACCCTTCTGTCAACAGTGCAGCACAATCCATGGGTAGCTGCTGCTCTGGTGCAAAGATATGAAGAGGTTAATAATTATTAGATTTGTGTTTGAAGTGTTGCCATCACAACTGACTTCTCTACTGTGAGGATGACCCAGCAATGGCACAGGTTGCTCAGAGAGGTTGCGGGGTCTCCATCCTTGGAGATACTCAAAATCCACCTGGATGTGGCTCTGAGCAACCCAACCCTGCTCTGAGCATGGGCTGGACTAGATGTTGTCCAGAGGTACCTCCAGCCTCAGCCATTCAGTGACCCTTGGACACTGAAGCTGGGCACCTCTCACCTAAATGTGCTTTATGAGCTGCATTCCCCTGATGGACATTTCCTACGTGACACTGCAACCAGAGACTCCCACAGAGATCCCTAAGGAGGGAAGATGGTGCTCATCTACCCTCCTTTTCAAGGCCAGGTTGGATGGGGCTTTGACCAACATGGTCTAGTGGAAGGTGTCCCTGCCCATGGCAGGAGGTTTGGATGGGTGGATGCTGCTGTTTGGTGGTGCGGAGAGGGAGAATCAGCTGGGGTTGAGGTGTGTGTAACCCTGAAATACATTGGTCGAGTGTGTGACTGTATCCTCTGGGCTGTGGGAGTTCCCAGAGCGTTTCCCTTGGAATGGAAGCAGTTTCATCTTTAACAGTAATAATGGAAGAGCAAACTGTAAATGAGACTCCATGGCAGGGTGATGGGGCTGCAGTCCTGGGGGCAGACGCAGGTGCTCGCGTGGCAACTGAGGTCATTAAAGTCAAGAGTGTAAATGGAGCTCTCGCAGTGGCGGGAGCCCTTCTTGTGGTGGAAAGCATTAACATGGGAAGGCAAAAAGGAGTTGGAAGAATTGGCTGGTGAGGAGCTGATCTGGGGCAGAGAAGCAGGGTAGTTTTGTAGCTGTTCCAGCTGCCTGCTT
>JANHGB010047125.1:785-24673 GCA_026283785.1 Coracopsis vasa
ACAAAAAGCCCACCTCAACACCTACCAGGAGACTGTTTACAACGCAATGAAATTAAACCTTTTCATGTGAAGTACTCCCCTTCTAGTTTCCAGGGGATCCTACCTCGAGTATTTACAGTTATAAAGGATCAAAGCATCTAAACTGAGGTTCACAGGTAGTTTTTCCCATCAGTAGTCGAATTTGCTTTTATTAATGACTATCGAAGCGAGTGTGCATTTTGCAGTGAGCATCTCCGGAGCCAACATCTCACCCCAGGGTGCCCAGCTGCTCCGGAGCTGGGAAGGTGAGAGCTTGACAGTCCCGGAGGTGTGGATGTGAGGGCCTAAATAATCAGGCCTGAATGTCTAACACATACATAATAAAAATGTTTAAAGAAACTTCCTTTTATCTCAAAACCAGTTTATCAGAAATTTGTCAGAGGAACTCGTAAAAAATGTGCATGTGACAAGTTAAACCTCCTTAACTATTCACATCCATCAACCAAAGGAAGGAAAGATACAAAGGGAAACTCTGGTTAAAAATGAGCAGTTGTTACTCTTGGTCTAGGTGTGATTTTCCTCCCCAGCCTCATGATTTCTTAGGCCATGTAGCCCGTAGGCTGCAAGGATTTCTCTAAGATCAGAAGTACTTGTGGCTGTTTGCATGAACTGATGGTTTTGTGTCTGCATGAGCTGATAATGTGGTTAGTAGCTGGCCTACTGGATCTATTGCCTCTCACTTGACTCCCATTGTTCAAAACCACCAGGCCTGTTTGGGGTATGCACTGGGTGCTCTTGGCATACAGAAGGATGTAATACATGGGACCAAACTGAGGTTCAGAGGAGCTATTGCTGTTCTTCATGGGATTCAAATAATGGAGGAGGAAAAAATCCTTTCATTTTTTGCCTTACTGTGATTGTCACCTCCAACTGAAATAGAAGGACGCCACCCTATTAAGATGGGGACCTTATATGGCTGCATAAAAAGACAGTTTGGTTTCCGAGGTGACTTTTAGGGGGGAAATGGTTTGACACGTCAGATTAAAATGTTTCCAGCTTTGAAGGTTGAGGGCAAAATATGTTAAGTCTTCATTGCTGTTATGCATGAACTCTATCCAGTGTCAGCATGGATGACAGTAGTGAAAAGGTCAAGAAATTAATATGCTATCAGAATAAAGTTGAAGGTGCATGATGAGTGTAGTGATTAAAGACAATAGCAATTTAACGCAAGATGCTTTGCTTCAATATGCTTGAATTACATTTAGGCTTACAGATGTAGCTCTGAGCCTAAAACTTAACCACGTATGCAGACAGTTAATAACCCTGTCTGAAGGCAGGTTGGGGGTGGGTTGGGAATTGCTTGCTTTAACTTCCATGGGAGTTCTGCCACAGCTTCTTGATACAATGCCACTTAAGTTCTGAAACAATCTGAAATCTTCCAGAATGTCAGAAAAGGCCATCAGATTGATAATTCTGGAAGAACTAACTAGTGTTAGTGTTTCATTGCTGTTCTCTTTCGGAGCTCTGTTTCTAAGGAGCAGTGTGCTTTATTCCTGGGAAGAGCAGAAATAAGTAGAGGGCATTTGCAGTGTGGTACATTGAAAGTCTGCAAGAAGACCTGGGTGTTTCCTTGTGGGGCTGCATAAAGGTAGTGCTTGCTCGCTGTTTTCCATTTAAACAATGTTTTCTATTAAATTATGCTAAGATTCATCAGTAAGTGGGTACTTGCAGAAAGATTCCCTTTATTCACATCTGAACACGTATTCATAGTCTGTTAAGCGCTGCGCTTGCAAGTTAAGTCAGCTATAAGCATGTTTTGGCTTGATGACAAGGTTGGGAAATACAGAGACAGGTTTGTTTGTGTTTATTTTTTAGTGGATCTTGTCTTTAGCAGTACACTGTTAGTTTTAAAAATTGAACACCAAGGAGGATAATAGTGGTGGGGAAGTTGTTTAGAAGGAGCTCTTGAAGACTATTTTTAATGCTGACCACAGATCTGCACTACAAAGATCAGCATTAGAAAGGTTATTTTCACATGATGCAAACTTCAGAGATAAAAACAAGCCTGAATGATAAAAGGTTTCTGAGATGGAAAACTTTAGTAGAACCAGAAACACTTAAGTAGAATTTGTTTGGCACCAGAACCGGTCAGGCTGGTGTACTCAGGTCAAGTACTTCAGGTGAGTGTCAGTCTGGCTCTTTACTCCTGGAGCTGCTTTATTTAAAAATTAAAGTTTTATAACCTGCTTTTCTTTTTCTGGTTTCTGTGAATGCTGGAACTGAAATTGTGGTCACCAATTGGTATACTGAAAATGCAGCGCCTTAATTGCAGGACTTGAGCCGACTTCGGTGTTTTCTCTAGGTATCTTGTTTCTAAAAAATGTTTTTTCCACAGGTGCTTCACGTTTTGGTATAAGTCCATTATTGGTTAAGAATTGCTAAATAATGCTACACAGAACAACTTACATCATCACTATTCGTTCCCTAATGGTTTGCAACTTGTAGTTCTGCATGAAAATGATGACAGTCTAGTTTTTCAGATGTATGATCCATGTTGTGTGCACCTGCCAAAATTGAACAACTTTATACAGGACAAAAAAAGGCCACTGCATTTGTCCCCAGAAACCATTCAACCTTGGAGGTGAATTACTGTGCTCAGGGGTCCTGTCTGTTTGCAATTACAGCATTTGCTATAAATGGCAGAATGCTGATGGAACGAGTACATTGAGAGCAGACAGATTTTTGCACAGCATTAGTAAACAAGGAAGAAAGATTTTTGCTTCTGCTATGGGTTTGATGATGAGTATTTTTCAACATGGAGACTTGCATGTACAAATCAAATGAGCCCTTAGGCTTTGCACTCCAAAAGTTGAATATAAGACTTAGCTTTAAGATACTGCTGAGCTTAGTTGATTAATCAGCTATTTTATTAGAGTGTGTCTACTCACGTGTGGAAATCTGTGCTTGGCAAAGGATATGATTTTGATCTGGAAGTAACAGGGCATTATGTTCAAGCTTATCTCTCTTCCATTCCAGTGCAAAATACCTTGCAATTCTGCTCAAAAATTCAGCATACAAGAAAATACAGCTAGAAGAGCTGCCCATAAAAGCCCCTCAAGCATTTCTTTTAAGAGTAGAAAGCCATGGCAAACTGAGAGATGTCTTATGTAAGATTCTCTTCTGCCTCCTGAGTGGCGTGAAGGTCTGAAATGGATAAAGGATTTAATGGTGGCAGGGCCAATCTTTGGCCATTAGTTCCAAAAATCAAAAAAGGTATTGACGGGGTATGGGAGGGAGGGGAGCGATTTGACTTGATCCTGCATGGATTGAGCTCTCGTTCCCTGGGTGCTCTGTGACTGTACTGCTGGAGAACCCTCTCTTTGGCTGTCTTCCTGAAGCTGCTGGGGTATGCTAGCACTGACAGCTTGTCCCTAATATAGCGTCAGAGAGTCTGTTGGTCTGTATGCACTTCAGTTTGAACTGGGTGGTGCTAGACAGGAGAAGGCAAAAGGAAGGCTCTTATCTAGGCTGGGGGAAGAGAAGAACACAAAAGTAAAACTTCCTAGCTTTCCCCTCCTGCTGCACAAATGTTTTGGCTGCAGTGGTAAAGCTAGGGGGAAGGTGTAAAAGATGGTCTGAGAGTTGTGGGGAAGGTGAGCTGTCTGTTTTGTCAGGCTTTTTGAGAAGGATGGGGTTTTGCTAGAGGGGTTCCAGTTGCTTAAGGTATTCAGAGCCCAAGAGTAGCTGCCTTAACTGTATTTTCAAAGTATTTTCCAATGCTGAGTCTAGCTGCAGACTGATGTGTATTGGTGGTCTACCAAGAGCAGTGCTGCACATGCTGAATAATGGCTGTACAGCACCTCGGTTCCTCTGTGTGTTTGCACCAAAACAGACATGTCTTGTGACTTGGTGGACTCAGTTGCAGCTGTTTCTCTCCCTGCTGTTTGGGATTGTATTTATATGGGGCACTGACCTTCCAGTCAGTATAGGCCACCTTCTGCAGCCCACCAGCGCAGGGGTCAGTGGTTCTGCATGCCCCGCAGAGCCTGTCTGTCTGAGACAGTAGCCATGGTTACCAGTGATCTGGTTTGCTCTGGGTATTGGAATAATGCTGAATAAACTGGTGCAAGGACTTCAGGGCCAAATGCTTCCTCCCCACACCCCCCACATCCCGGCCTTTCCAAAACAGCCTGGTCAGCATGCCACAAAGGCTGCCATGAAGTGATGTGGACCTGATGGTATGATCAGGTACTGCTTATTCCTCAGGCGAAGGTGAGGTAATGCTTGAAATTCATTATTCATTTCTCAGAAAGGCCTTTGGTAAGGAAATCCACTGAGTAAAATGCTACCAAAACAACCTTTTGCTGACTGTCTGACTCTGAATAGACTTCCTCTAACTTGGACTAAGATCTCACAATGACAGTTGCACACGGGCTCCTTTCTAAATGGATTAAAAGTGGAAAGAGACTGAGAGGGGTCTGAGAATTAGAAAGTGACACTCCTTGAAAGGATGCAAGTCAGTAGGAAATGTAATGAAGGATTTCCTTCTTCAGGAAGTTGTCTGTTACATTCTAGGTGCATTGAAGTAAAGTACTTGGAGGTCCGTTAAATTGATTAGAAATGTATTTGGATCATTTCTTTTGGACAACTGTTACAGATGTCAAATCTCCATGCTGTACAGCATGAACTTTGGAGCACTTGCTTGAAGGCAGGGATGCTGCTCAATATACCCAGTTGAAGGGTTGCTCTGATCAGAGACCTACAAAGGACATGGGCAACACTGGTGTAGCAAAGGCTTTTTATATCATGTAGCAATCACAGTGAAGCATCTGAATCCCAGAAGCAGAAAATAGGAAGCCCAAAATGGCATATAAAATGCATGCTGTTCACAGAAGGAGTAGGTTTAGGTACTTGTGAGGGTGCCAAGCACCCGATGGCGGTGAGGCCAGAGCCTTTTGTCTCTAAGTGTGCTGCTTAAACTCTTATCTTAGATTCTAAAGATCCTAATCTAGTAGGAAATGTACTGCCATTCAGCTGTTTTCCTCCTTTTAAAATGGAAAATTTGGACTACATCTCAAAGGAATTAAAAAGAAGTTAAGCAAAGCCAAGTGCAAGGTCCTGCACATGGGTCAGAGCAGTCTCAAGTGAATACAGGCTGGACAGAGAAAGGCTGAAGAGCAGCCCAGAGAAGAAGGGCTTGCGGGTGTTTGTTGACTAGAAGCTCAACATGAGTGTGTGCTTGCAGCCCAGAAAGCCAGCTGAATACTGGCCTGCATCAAGAGTACTGTGACCAGCAGGCTGAGGGAGGTGATTCTCCCCCTTTACTCTGCTCTCATGAGACCCCACCTGCAGTGCTGCACTTAGCTCTGGAGCCCTCAACACAAGAGGGATGTAGACCTGTTGGAGTGAGTCCAAAAGAGGGCCATAAAGATGGTCAGAGGGCTGGAGCACCTCTACTATGAAGACAGGCTGAGAGACCTGGGCTTGTTCAGCCTGGAGAAGAGAAGGCTCCAGGGAGACCTTAGAGCAGGATTCCAGTACCTAAAGGGGGCCTACTAGAAAGGCACTTTTTACAAGGGCGTGTAGCGGCAGGACAAGGGGGAATTGCTTCAAGCTGAAAAAGGGCAGATTTAGATTAGATATTAGGAAAAAATTGTTCAGTATGAGGGTTGTGAGGCACTGGACCAGGTTGTGGCTGCCCAATCCCTAGAAGCATTCAAGGCCAGGTTGGATGGGGCTTTCAGCCCCAGTCTGTCCCTGCCTGTGGCAGGGGTTGGACCTGGATAGTCTTTAAGAGCTGGGTAGTCTTTAAGACCCCTTCCAACGCAAACCATTCTGTTATTCTAAGAAAATTATTTTTCTCTTACTTGAGCTTTGTATGGTCTGGACATAATCTCTGCACTGTTCATGCTTGGTTTTTCTGTATTAAGTAGCAGCAATGTTCTTGACTGATAATTTAGAAGCTTTGCAGCATAAATCTTTATTTTCCATCAGCTATTCCATAGCAAATCTTTTGTCCTTTCCCTCTCCGTTCAAGATTCAACTGGTCTCTGCTGAAGCGGTAGGTGTGGCTGTTTTATAACAAGGCAAAGAAATAATTGATTGCTTACATCACTTAGATTTTTATAATTGTACTTCTTATAAACAGTAGCTTCCAACCGTTGTGGCTGCAAAGGCTCTTCTGCCTTTAGGCAAATTGCTTTACTTGGAGTCAGTGCTTGATTATCCAGAGTAACAAGGGAGGGGAGGGGGTGGAAGAGAGAACATGGACACAATGGGGAAAAAACCATGGAATAAAAAAAAATCAGTTTTAAACTATGCTGCAAATCATGCAGTGACTGCACAGCTGAAGGAGGAAGAGGGGGAATCGGTCATTAATCTACCCCTTTTTCCCCACTCAAGTTCATCACACAAACTCATCTACATTGCTTTTGGACTTGAGTCTAGCTTGGATGTGTCTGTACTTGTAGTACAATTAAACTACAACATGGATGATCTATCCACAGAGAGCTGGGAGCTGGTTATATTGCACTTTGTTGAAGACGCTGGGCTGATGTCCCCTGTGTTCTGACAGAGTGGGATCTCTCCCATTATCTTTGTAGCTTTGCATTAGCTGATCTAAACTGTACTATGGACGCAAATGCCTGAAACAAAAATAACCCTGTTTAAATCAGGAAAATATGTATTTCATGGCACATCTGCCTGTTCTTAAAAGACATAGGGGATGTTTCTAAATAGGTATTGTGTCTAAATATGTTCTACATGAAGTAACACTTTATTTTACAAGTAGTGTGATAGTTTAGTCTCATGACAACCTTAAACTAATTTTCTAGTGATTCATGCCTTGCAAAGGGTTGCTGAACTCCTGATTGCATTCTTGTAGTTCTCCCTTTAGATTTGCTTATGTCCAGGCACTTGAAAGGTCCTTAACTTGGCACCAGATCCAACAAAAAACCCCCAAACAAAACCCTGAACAATTTTGTTGAAAATATTGATGAACATGATGTGTGTAAAGCAGTTGTCTGAGAGTACAGGAGACGCTGATGAAAAAAATAAGCTCTCCCATCTCTAACCTGATTCAGTCTGAATTATGGTCACCTTGTCTCTTGTCACCACAGGTGATAAAGCAGCAGCAGCAGCATCAATCCATTCTTCCAGCAGCCCCGTGTCTTGCCTGCAGTATAAGAAAGCCAAGTTCTCATTTTTCCCTTCCCATTTTATTTCCCTTCCCTACATCTAACTCCAGAAACTTCTATTTGACAGCAGAAATTGAGTAGGTTAGACATGGCCATCCATCTGTGTCACCTCAGCGTTTGGCTGCCTGTCATAAAACATTGGCAATTCCTTTTGCTGTCCCCTCATGTGACACATGGAGTTATGGAAGTCAAGATTTCTAGAAGTTACTAATGTTGGAGAAGTGGGGATAAAATCTTAATTGTATGCAGTCCATGCAGCAGCAATATGACCATTTCAAAGGCAGAATAAATTTAGTCTGTTAAAGATCTCTTTCTTGGAACAAGGAATCGTTTGGGCAGAGGTACGCACTGAAACAAATCAAATCTTCTTTGAAGTGATAAGTATTTAATTCTGAGGATCCTATTTGAATAGCAGAACTGTTAGCTTTTTTTTTTTTCCCCTTAGGGAGCATGATACCTATCCTAGGAACCAGTTCAACATGGTATCTTAAGCTGTTTTCATGGAACACACAGAGCACAGCCCCAGAAGGCATCTTGTATCTTTTCAGTATTTATCAGTAGCACAAATCCAGTGGATCTAACCTGACAGAAAAATCCTAAGATGTACTATAGGTCTTTAATAATTAGAATGCTGGTAGCTTAATGCAGTGTAATACTGTTCAGCATGGGGAGCAAAGCTGGTACAAAAGATAATATTAACTTAGTGGCCTAATGGTAAGTAATGAGTAAGTAAATGGCTGGCTTGTGCAGTGGTGTGAGTCTACTACACTGGAAGGTCACACTTCCAGTGGTGACTGGGAAGAGCTCACCGTTCTGAGTGTGTTGTGCCAGCAAGGGGATCACACATTTCAGTCCTGTGTGTTGGACTTCATAAATGCAAATGATGGCACAATCAATGCCTAATGAATATCCTCTTACCAGACTGTCTTAATAGGATTAATTTCCAGAATACAGATTTGGGAAGAATCTCCTAGGTCATAGGGTCTGCTTTCTCATTTGCAGATAAGCTCTTTGCATTTGATACAATTTTTATTTTTAATGGAGTAACTCAGTTATATGATGTTTCTTTCCACATTATTTTATAGATTTAAATATACCTTTCAAATCTTTTAGACACTAGGCTCTTTTCCACCCCCTTCATAAAATATATGAAGACATAGACAAAAGAGCAGTGTTTGCTTGGGATGGACTTGCCTGGATTTTCCCCCTGGAATGGAGATTAAATAGATTGTAAATGTACTTTACTGCCTGCCCTTACTCTGGGCATCATCGGGCTCAGGTGATGACCATAGTAGAGAGGCAGAAGTATCAAGACAGCGATTCTGCTGCAGGTCACTTATTACCTGTCTTTTGAGTAGATGTCTGCAGACTCTGGGAGAAATATGCTCACTAATATTTCATGGAAGTAATTTATCAGTACTTGGAAAATATGATGTTAGCTGCTGTTAGATGTCTGAATCTAACTTATTTTAGCACTTGAATGATAACTTCTTTGAGGTACATATATAAATTAATTCTACTGTAGTACAAATTATTTGTTCTACTTTAGGTGATTGATAGATAACACTGACACATTTACTTTAAACATAAAGAATGCTTTACATTTTAAAAGATAATACATGAAACATACTGCATTTTTTGTCAGAAAGGAAATCCATATGTTCTGGAATAAATTCTTGGGTCTCTCTGTTTTTGTTACGCTGGTAGTTACGCCATTTTGGGCTTACTGTCAAAATTTGTGTTCTTTTTCAGGTACACTGATGTAAAACTGGTTAGTCTTATTTCTAAGAAAGTTAATGAAACTCCCTAAATTTGGATTATGGTTGAATTTCTCCTCTTAATATTGAAAACTGAATCCTCTCTCAGTGGAGAAACAAGTGTGGGGAGGAGCGCTTGTGGGAACTAGCTCACTGGCAGGCAGAAGCATCTCTGCTCTTACTTCAGCTGTCATCGTAGTAATAGTTTACTAGTCTGCTTAGCTAAAGATTTAATTGACTTGCTTATAGGTATTCAGCTGCTATTTGCTTATCAAGACCAAACTCTTAGGTTTGCTTTAGTGTCTTGAATTTATTTTGATAACCAAAGAATGTACTTGTACAAGGAAGCAAGATACCAATCCTGCACTTCATAATCTGGAGGCTGTCTTCTCTCGGGTTGCTTGCAACAGAGTCTTCCAGGGCTACTTCTGTGAAAGTAAACACTTAAACAACCTCTCCCTTTTGTTGTCTTTTTCAGTCGGTCTCTGAACAGTTTTTTCCAGGTCACTTTGTTGTTGTTTTTTTTTTTAAAGCTTATATGAAACTTCACCTTAAAATAGGTACTGACTCCATTTGATATTACAATTGTTAGGTCTTATTCTGGGTTAGCAGTTTGCAGTGTACTGAATGTAGCACGTGGAAGGAGGCAGGACTGTGAACCAAAATACGTTTTTGGGAATTTGACAGAAGCAGCACTGGAGTCAAACAGGGGTCTCATGCAGTCTTTAGCTCCCTTGTTCCGTGGTTTGTCGACCTTGGCGGGATAGTCACAGCAGATTATCTGTCCCACTTCGTACACCTGGAGCTGTTTGTTGAATTCATTTTAAACATCCTTCAGGCACTCTTCTATCTTTCAGAATCCAGGGACTTGCCTGGGGAGCGAAGTGGTGTCTCTGGCCCCTGGGGAAGAGGAGTGTCTGCTTTAAAGCATGTTAGAACTCCTGCTGATGTTTCTTGACACCAGTGGCACAGAGCCAAAATGCATTGACTGCCAGTCCCTGGCCTGCCTGCTGCTCAAAATTAGTGTTTTGGGGAGGGAGAGGGCTAGCAGTCAACACTGTAACACTGTGTAGAGCACACTACTTATGCCCAGGCACCACTTGAAGAAATGAGTTACTACAAACTGTGAGAAGCTTTCCAGGTCTTTTATGGACTGAGTTTCTTCAGCAAGATTATTGCATTGCTCTTAGATTCTGCAGGATGCGAGAGTACTTGTTTTGGTACTACTGAATAAAACAGTCGCCACCACCCCTAGAAGGCAGACTTCTTGTCTCCCATGTCAAATCTGACAGGACCTAATACTTCTGACTAAAGAAATATTGGCATTTGAAAACTGCCTCATATTCCAACCAATAACCCGCTAATTGGCTGGTAAGGCAAAAATGCGGTGAGAAGACCATGAGTGTTATCAGATGCTTGATGTACCCATACTATAGGACTTTTATTGCAGAAGTCAATTTACACACAGCTTCTCAGCATAGAAAAATCAATACTGGAGAGTAACTGATTATTTTTACAGGCCTGCTGAAGCTGAGAGCCATTTAGAGGCCTCACTATTGCATGTGCTCTTTCCTCGTGTTCTTTCAAGCGATCTGATAGAGTAATTAATCCTTGAAGTGCCCCAAGAGGCAAACCTACTTAATTGCGCTGCTGTTTAGCCTAAATTCCGAGTGCAGAGGGCATGGTGTTGATCCTGTTTGGTCAAAATGTGTCCTTAAAATGTGTTCCTTGAGTCTTTTTTGCCTCCACTATTAAAAGAAAGCAATCAATCTGTCAAATTTGACCTAGCGTGGAGTGTCCTTAGTGATGGGAGTCATGATAGGAGAGTGTGGCACCACCCTGGTGTGAGTGAAAGAGAAAACTGCGGATGAATCTCAGGGTTCTTCTGAGGTGCTAGATCAGCACTTAAGAATCGTAAGCTAGTGTTGCATAAGTTTCTGTTTCCCTTTCAGAAAGGAATAATCTTTCCAGAGGCCAGAAAGTCAGTTCCAAGCATGATATGTGCTTTCCAAGTAAAGCTGAATTGGCGTGGAAATGCAACGATGAGATGTGGTAATCTATAACTGCAGAAAATGCCCTGTTAGTTCCTCCCGTGTTGTCTAACTGTGAAGTTCAGAGCACAGTCAAACTTGCTTCCATGTAGTGCAGCTTGCGCTAGGGATGTCCTGTGACTGCTGTGTGGAAAGTCATTCCACTGATGTAATCCTCAAAGTACCTGGTGGCTTAACTTCTGTGCCTCTCAAGGATGACTATGTAACGGTGATTTAGTGTACAACATGTATTTGGTAATACCAAGCTATTTCTGCCCTGTGTGAAAGTGGATGATGACAAAAACCATGATGTGTCCTTCCTATCTGCTTTGGAGTGTTTTGTTTAACAGAAGTGACAACCAAGCATAGCATGTCCTATTTTTATGTTGAGAATACAAGGCATTTGCTTTGGAGATTGCACTTCTAACAAATGTCTTGCTGAGGTTTGATCCATGTCATGGATATGGTTAGGAAGTGCTGAATGCTTCTCTCTTCCTCTGCTCAGTGTAGCTTGTGATCAATGCCTTTTCTTCACTTAGCAATTTCACACTCTAGTGATTCCTTTAGACTTTTGTAGAGATGCACAAATTAGACAACAATTCCTTAACCAGCATGTTATGGATATTTTTGGATGAGCTGAAGTTATTTTGACAGTTCAGTTATGTAAACAATAAAATCCCAGTGTTAGTCCTAAAGAAGGCTAAATGAAGTCTAAACCTTAGTTTGACTGAACTCTGTGCTTACTGATGACCCTGCAGTTGCAGAGTGCAAGATTCTTTCCTTTCTCTGGATAATAAGCAGAGGTGTTTATTTTTTTTAATTAACATTATGGCTGAATGGACTGCCTGATGTGCTGTATTATTGGCAGTTCTTTTTGGGGAAACGGGTGCTTTGATGTCCTAAAATCTTTTCTTTTTAATTGTATCTTATCACCAATTGATTTTATTCTATGCTGTGATAAAGACAATAGAAAGCTATGGTCATTGTTACAGGGGATTGACTTTTATTATCAAAGTTAATGACACCATGAGGTGTGGAGTTCTCAAAATTCAGAATCTCGTGGAATTTAGTCTTGTATTTCTTGTGGTGCTTGTTTTCCATGATCTAGTAGCAATGACATGAATCCCAGAAAACTTGCTGCTCCACCTTGCGTCTTGCCCACACCTCCACCTGCTGGCTGCATCCCTGTTTTACTGCCTGTGGCTCTATGATAATTTACCACAAGACACATCTCCTGCCTTGAGAACTGCTCTGGAACTTAAGTGCTTGAGAGGATGGAGTGGTTGGAAACTTTTGGAAACCCTTGTCCTAGCAAATGCAAAAGCTGCAGTTGTTAATAGGGCTCTGAGGAGACAGGAATTTTCGCACCCTTCCTCCGCTTACTTCTCCACTGTCAGCAAGTGGAGATCAAGTTCTGTGCTGTCCTAAGCACTGTGTCTTTAAGTAATGGAGAACAAATACTCCTCCTCTCTAGAGCTTGCTTCTGTCCATCTCTATGATAGGCGATAGAAGGATATCCACTGATTCTGAACCAATGGGAAGTGCTGGGTCATCAGGGCCAGGTGGGAAGGAGAAAATGGAAAGTGAGTGGACCTGGAGAGGCAGAAGTAAGGTAGAGATGGTAGGATGCATATAGAGAGCATATGGTGTGTTGCCTGTTTGTCTCTGTTTTTCCATGTTATGTCTTTCATTAGTGTGTACTTTTTATCTAGGTATGTGGGTACATGTCTCCTTGCCTAAACTCTGCTGGCTTGCTTCTAGCAGCAGGAGTATGAGCAGTAGAAGATGCCAATTTGTTAAATAAGTAATTAATCAGTAGTCTGCTTTCTTCCTGTGCCCACAAGTCCCTGATCCAGCTTGTGCCTTTCTGTCCCAAATGTTTCAAAAGTTTCTAAAGAGCATATCCAGTGTTTATTTTAACTTGTGCATTGTATCTGGCCAAGTGTCTTCAGGTGCACTTGTGTAGTTGCCATCTCACTCAAGCCTATTGCCAATGGGTGAAATGGTCTTTGTAAATGGCTTTTCCTTAGACTTTCCTGGGCTGACAGTTGCTTAGTAAAACAAATTGTTTGCAGCCACAAGGAGTTTCTCATGAAACAGGAACCACCAGGTGCAAATGTCTGAGGTACAGGCTACAGAAAAAGTGAAATAATAGACAGTTTTGAGCTGATGTTCTGCACTTTATGCCTCTTAGAGGCATGTTATATGACAGATTTTTAATAGAAGCAATTTTCTCCTCACTGAGCCTGGTTTAACACTTAGCTAATTTTAGTAGTCCAGCCATGGTACAAACGGTGTTTGAGGCTAATGTTGAAAGACCATAAGTTTTTTTTTTTTACCTGTTCCCCCTGTCAATGGCATTTGCTGTTATTCCAGACTACTTCTGTTTTCTCATCCTTCTGACTGAAAAAGAAAGAAAATCTTTACAAAAAGCCAAAACCTGAACCATACATGCAATTATTTCCACAGTGCTGAACAGGAGCACTAGGGCTGTGCTTCTGAAACACTGCAGGAGACTGGCAGGCAGTGCCTTGAAAAAGCATGTTTCTTCCCTTCCCATTTTCACAGCTGCAGTGTTAAGCATAAAAGCAGTGAAGGTAGAGTATGTCTGACTCTGTCCTCCCACACTGGCTTGTTTTTCATGTTGACTGCATCCTGTATGATTGTTTCTTTTAGGGAATCCAGGTTTTGATTTTTTTTTTTAAATTTCTTTTTTTTTTTTCCATTTAATTTTATTTTTTCCCTTTTCAAGCAGTCAGTTGTCAAATCAGCATGAGTAAAGTCACATTAAAACTTAAACTTAGCCTGGGAATTTCTTGCCCCAAAAGACAAAATACACAGACAAGAAGGGACACCATCTGTGAGCTAGCAAAGACTGGCTAACAGAGGAGCAGTATGCCGGGCTGTTAGCTCTCAGATCTGCTGCTGTAGATGAAGTCTTTTCTTGCTGCAGGGTAAGGAGAAGGGAAGAGCAATAGCAAGCAGAGGCTGTGTGTTATAGGAGGGGAATTAACATATGCAAGGACATGCCCATTTGGCATTACTCTGTGTTAATCTGTGAGATGCTGCAGGTAATAAAGCATGGAGTGGAAGCTGGGGGAAAAGGGATCGGAAGCTGGGGGAAAAGGGATTGTGATCTCTTCTCTGCTCTTTTCTAATTTATGAACCCTCTTAAATCTTGTAATGCCCAGTGTGGAGCAGTAGTGATGCTGAAGCAGACTTCTGATAAAAATATGGCTGCAGACCATTGGTACTGCTGATGAGGCTGGATGGCAGCAAAGGAAGGAAAACCTGAGCATCCTTCAGAAAGGACGAAGGTCACAGAATCATGGAATTGTTTAGGTTGGAAAAGACTTTTAAGATCAGAGCCCAACCATTAACTCAGCACTGCCAAATCCACCACTAAACCATGTCCATAAGCACCACATCTACATGTCTTATTTTAAATACCTCCAGGGAGGGGCCCAGAACTGAGCACAGTATTCGAGGTGCAGCCTCACCAGTGCTCAGTACAGGGGGATGATCACTGCCCTGGCCCTGCTGGCCACACTATTTTTGATACAGGCCGGGATGCTCTTGGCTGCCTTGGCCACCTGGGCACACGCTGGCTCATGTTCAGCAGCCATCAGTCAGCACCCCAGGTCCTTTTCCACCAAGCAGCTTTCCAGCCACTCTTCCCCAAGCCTGTAGCATTGCATGGGGTTGTTGTGGCCCAAGTGCAGGACCTGGCACTGAGCCCTGTTGAACCTCATATGCTTGGCCCCCGCCCATCGATCCAGCCTGTCCAGATACCTCTCTAGAGCCTTCCTGCCTTCAAGCAGGTCAACTTTCCCACCCAGCTTGGTGTTACCAGCAAACTTACTGAGGGTGCACTTGATCCCTCATCCAGACTGTTGATAAACAAACATTAGACAGAACTGGCCCAGTACTGAGCTCTGGGGAACACCACTGGTGACCAGCTGTGGTCATCAGCAGCCCTACAGCAAGCTCACCATTGCTGTGCAGGGTGTATTTCTTGCTTGAGGTCAGCTGGGGATGCCTCTGCCACTGGCTGGAGAAATAGTATTTGGAGAGAGATGTTGCTTGTCAGTGTCTGTTTTATGCAGTATCTTGCAGCGCTGTGCAGGGCTCAGGCGCAATGTGCTCGTGTTGCACCTGTATCATGTGAGTTGCCTGGGCAGGGCCTGGCAGCCAGGTTCTGTCCCACCTGGGATGCTGAGAGCAGGCCCAGGAGCACAGGGACAGCCCAGCCCTGGGAATATTCCTGGGCACTGGCCAAAGCCAGGCTGAGATGTGGGCTCAGCTAAGCCAGAGCCATGGCCAGGCAGGGCTGTGGGGAGCTGGAGACTGGCTCTGCTGTGGCATTGCTGGAACATGGGTTGGTGGCCGTGCGGGCTTACATGGGGTCCTGGGCCAGGCCTCTCAGCCCTGGCACTCAAGTGCATCTGACTTTGGGACTGGCTCACCTGTAAGCAAAGCTCCTTTTAAGATACATTCTTCTAAAAGCCTTTAATCCTGGGTATTTCTTAAAGCTTTCAGGTGCAAATGTGGGAGTTTTTGCCTTGTGGGGAGAGCTATGGGTCTGGAAAATGGGCTGTAATGTAGGGGTGTGAGTTATGCTAACGTGTGTGTCAGAGACTGAGTGAAGATGTGGCTGCAGACCCAGCTGTGTTGTCATAACCAGAGTGGCCACGTGAACCATGATAAGGTGTGTGTCACACTGTTAACTTAGTTTTTATGTGAAAAATAGTTTTTGAAGCACCTTTGTTCAGCAATGAAAACCATTTAAATGTCAACTTCTTGAGCGACATTTCATATCTTAATTTCCTTATGTTGCAGCAGTTTGATATGCTGAAAGATTCTGCTTGCCACAGACGCTAGGTGCTGAGGATGAAATGAGCCGTATAAGGCAGATCAGAGAAGGGAGAGGAGGGGCCGGTTAAACCCGGACCCATTAACACTCTGTGTAGCAACTGCAGTCCTGTTGGAAGCTTGGGGCTGGCTGGAAGTGTTAGAAGGAGGAAGGATGGTAAGAGCCTGAGTACTGTTTCTTATCCATTATTGCTACGGAAGTTGGCAGTTCAAACCCCTCTCCTATCACTTTGTCATGGAAGTGCAGTGTCAGATAACACACGATGAAAGGAAGTACAGGAGCTGGTGACTTTTCTGATTGTATCTTCATAATGTTCAGAGTACTGCCTGACCTGCAAAGGCTTCTGCAAAAATTCATGTAGCTAAGGGAAAAATGATTTAACTTGTTGGATAATAGTTTCTTTGCAGCAATATAAGCCAGTCTTGGCTGCTGTTGTGTTAATGGTTGCCTTAAAACTATCAGCAGCCTAATGGCAGCTGTGAAAACAGAAACTTGTGCTGCTGCATCCTATTCATCTCCAAAAAGATAAACATTTCCAATCCTAATGATCCATGTAACTGCCATTACTAAGCACACCTCAAGGAAAGTTATATGCAATTAAAAAAGGAGAAGCCTGTTAATGTAATATTGAGGCTATGTGATTGAAGACAGTAAAGCAACTGGAGGACTGATATTTAAAAGTGAGGTTAGTTTTAATTTGACTCTCGTATAATTTTATTCTTCCTATTTCCCAGATAAATATTTACATTGCTTTAATTCTGAAGCACAGTCAGTCTCAAGTGCTCAAAGGTTAATGAACAAAGCTTCAGAACTAAGGGCTAGCTAAGTATTTCCTCCACGTCAGAAATGGAAACAATCACTTTATGACTTCCCAACGTCACACACATACTTCATGGCAAGATCCTACTACAAGACTGTTGGACTCATTCATCTAGTTTAACTGCAGCATTATCTTCATTCACTATCTATAATTCCTGTTTCCCAAATATGGATCTCTTCACTTGTTTCAAGAACAGACTTCGTTGTGAATTGTAAACTTCTGCAAGCCATGGGCAGCAGTCTTGTAGTGTATGAATGAGTTTGGTTTTCAGTTGTCATGTTTCTTCTGTGTGCAAGGTAGCCTGTCGTGTAAAACACGGTCCACCTGCTCTACATCTGGATAACCTGGGCTCCCAGACCTGCACTCTAAGCAGCATGCATGACTCTGTCCCTAGGCACTTTGGTCCCATATGTCCGTTGCTAGGACTGCTGGTGTCTTATTCCCATAGGTTCTCTGCTGCAGTAAACTGAGCTGCTCTTGATTTCTCGATGAATTGTGGGGCCGTGTCTGTCCCTGGGGCATGTTTTGAGGGGGGAAGGGAGGAAGATATTGTGGGAAAGCATCAAATGACTGAAACTGCTTTAGGGCTGCAATCAAAGGGTGGAAGATCAAATCATCAAAAGGTGGAAGGGTACTAGCCCACAAGTAAGCAGTGGTGGGGTTTTTGCCTGTAGCTTCAAATAGACCAGGATGGCTGGGAGTGGAGCTCTTGAGTGCATGGTGGACTACTTGTGTGGGTAGAAGCTCATTAGCAGCAATGTGTGAGTAAAGGCCAAGGCTGACTTGCTACTAAACAAAGTGCTAAAAGAAGACCAGAGTACCTTCTTATGAATAATAATAAAAGAAAAGAAAAAAATCAAACCAGACAGCTACCATTGCCTTGGCTGCTAGAGCAATGTGAAGATGCTTTGATGTAGAACTTTGGCCCGGTGCTCAAAACAACTCTTATCACCTGAGCTAGATTGCCAGGTTGAACATGTGTACAACATAAGCCACCAAGCTCTGTTTACCAAGGGATGAGTAACTTTAATTTACCCTCTTGGCTTGTTCCTCTGAATTCTCTTTGTAGATTGGAAGCTCAACCAGCTGTTATTTCTCCTGTGGCACTATCTGAAATATTTCAGGATTTCATGTGAATGTTCCCTATTTGAGCGCATACATTATGGATTCTCTTCAATTATAAAAAATAGTTCATTTTTTTTCTGTGTGTACTTTTTGTTTATTTGTTAAGAACAACAACACGTAAGGACCTAAAAGTTAACCTGCTTTCCTTATTTCCAGTAAGGAAATGATCCAGAGCTACATCTGAAACTGCAGCAGGAAATGAGTTCTGGTCTGCGTAGAAACTAGGTGAAATATATATCCTAATTTTTCTAATTAAGTGCTTAATTGCTTAATTCCTTTGGTTTGGAAAATGGTTTTGCAAGTTTGTGTATTTTGGTTTTGAATATTTTTGTTTTACAAAGAATCTTGTGACTTGGCTTGTCTTATTCAGTGGTAGATGCCAAAGGCATTATATGAAGGATCTCCAGCACTTTAAAGTAGAATGCACATAAGAGTGCTCTTGGCACAGCTCATCTCCAGCTTACAGCTGTAGGTAGTGGGGATTTTAAAGGAATATTGGATATGTTAACTTTTAATGAGTGTCAATGGATTCTGCCACCTTCTTTTAAGTCTCTATTCCACAGACCAGTTAAAAAGCTTGGGTTAAACTCTTTCTTGATCATAAAATGGTCTCTGGATTCCTGTATTCTGCTGTGCTGAAATGACCAGGCAATGGCTGCTGCACCTGTTCCATATTCAGTAGACTTTATCCTATGAACTTGTTAGGAAGGTAGCACTGCTTATTATGAATGTAGGATTTATTAGGGTCCTGACTCCTCTGTTTGGCACCAAATGTGCAGAACTGGACGCTTTATGCTTTATCTAAGCTGCTTGCCTGTGGGAGGAATATGGGTACAGTGTGCTTCACACATAACTTCTACAAGCTGTGAAGATGGTTTTGAGGGGATTACTCAGTCTTCTCTTACAAACCATCTGGGTTTGAAAGAATTTGAGGAGGATTAAAAGTAGCTATTTGGTAGCTTTGGGCAATAATGAAAAAGTGGGATCCTTAAACAGTGTCTGGATGTAGCTACTTTAGAAGCATCTCAATGTTCTTCTCTATTTTCAGAAGATACTTCTTCTTCCCCCAGTCCTTTAGGTTGTTTTTGAGCTAGCAGATAGAGATCTCTTCAATGCCATCCAAGGTCTCTGTTACAGGGGGGAGTCAGACATTTCTTAAAGTGTTGATCTGACAGTGAAGTTCAGTAGAGAGGGTCATGCAGGGGCGGAAAGTGCGGTAGCTGCTGTTCCTGGTGGAATTTGTAACGTCTAACCATGTGCTTATTCCGGAGATGCCCTGAAAGTGGTGAGGTGAACCTCAGACTCTGCCTTCACTGGCCATTTGAATGATTAAGAAGGCTAGCACCAAGTGAAGGCCAGTGGGAAGGAGCAGATGATACCACCTTGAGCTGACTCGTATGACCCTGTGCCAGCCAGTGCCTCTTCTGAGCTAGGCTGAGAATGCTTTGGCTTGGTTTGCTGGAGCAAAGCTTGACTTTGGAGATTGCATATGCATGCAGGCTGATTCCTCTTAGTTGGAAGAAAATGTCAACTCAGGAGGTTGGATTCAGGCCAATTACTCCATGAGAAAGTTCTCATACTGCTCCCATAGTTTGGCATGCTCACTCTCCCTGAACAACTCTTGGAAAAACACTAGTATTTCTTTAGCATTTGATGGTGTCAGACTACTCATCTAAACTTTAAATTTGAAACTGGGTATTCTATTATTAGCTGTAGCCTGAAGTGATTTTCAAAATCCACCTGTCACTTTGATTATACTGACTCTTTTCTTGTTTTGCTTCCTTGTCTGTTGATAAGAGAAAATAATAAATAAATGTGCATTCCATGCAGCTTGTGGCTATTGTGGTATGCTAATGTGTTTTTAGAATGCCAGAAAAAAAGAGCATTTTAAAGAAACCTGGTAGCATAGGTTGAACAAAGAACAATCACATGCAATTGTGATGCTGCATGGGGAGTCTTCTAAAATACAGGCCTTTAATTTGGGCAAGAAAAGAGGTTTGGGAGCTACCTGAGCACTGATTCACTACTACCAGTTTTAAGAGGGTTGTTTTCTAATGCAGGAAGTCTTCTGACCTGGTGCTACAAGGTACTTAAAAGCTGAGTGTTTACAGGCATAAACACATTTTCCAAGCTCAGAACAGCTTGCTGAACCATCCAAATACAAATCCTGAAAGCTGCTTCTCTGGACAGTACTAGGTTGGACTGCCACTAGAGAAGAGTTGGTTGTATTTTAAAGGCACCGAGTGTATTTGTTTATATTTTGAAGCTAAAATGGAAAACTAAAAGTGTTTTGCAGAAAATCGGTATGTGTGTGTCTTCTGCCATGCTAACTTGTACAACACCAGCTTGAAATTGGCCAGGGAGGTAATGACGTTGTAGCATGATAGTAACTGTAGAATTTAACTGCCTATTTTCACAAAACTTAGAGACCCCCTGAGTATCTTCATCGAAGGAAAGGCCTTCATCCTTTATTAGATGATAGTGAATCTACACAGGTAAGCTGTTGTAGCATCCTGTATATTCTTAGTAAGGGAAGAGCTATATCTAGGCACCTGAGAATCAAGACATAAATTACAGGAAATCCATGTTTCCTTAGCTCTAGTGCTCTGTAACTTGTGTCATTGTTTCTGCTCTGTGTAAGAACATGCATGAGGAATCCAACCACAAATGTGGTAGGCAGCCCTCTTTTGAGTGGCTTCTGTGTTGATCTCCAACAGACAAGACATAAATCTGCTACTCATAGCAGAACATAGGACCATCTTTTTTTTGTCTTTTTAGTTTATGGGAGACGGTGTTCACTTTAAAGTGGATGTTGTCCTAAAGAAAATTAATAGTTAGTAATAAGTCAGACTTTGATGTGAAACTTATTTTCAAGCTATTAGTCATCCCCTGAATCTACTCTTTTTATGTGCCATTCCCTTGGCAAAGGGTGTCACTGACACTTTGTGTGCCACTGTGTAAAATAACAAACAAAAGAACAAAGCAATCCACCTCAAAATATACCCGCAGACCACAGTAGCCCTGTATGTTATCCTGGGAGCTAGGTGAACACTTGTTCCTATCTCCAAGAAGTCTTATGGAAGTCAAGTCTTTTGGGATGTATGGTTTGTGCTGTAAGCTATGTTGATGACTGAAATCTTTTAAAGTGCGGAAACAGCAGAGATATGGAACAGGAGCAGCGTGGAGCTTTGTCTCTTATCTTTTTTTCCCAGGGAGGGAAAGGGAGTGCCTGACTTTGATCTTGATCCCTTCCTTCCACCTGCTTCTGCATGCACGTTCATGCAGTTTCATGTCTGACAACTTGATTATAGTCTCTGGTGTCCCTGGAATATCTCCCATTTGAGAAAATCTGTAGGTGGAAGTAGAAACAGGCCTGTGAGAATATGGAAGAGTAGAGATTGTAGGAGTTTTCCTCATGAACATTTTTTTGTCCAGGCTGGTCTCTTGCAAGGGGCTCAAATCTTAGACTTTGGATGTTTGTAAGTAGCCAGTTAAAAATAACTTGATTGTTTAATACAATATTATACTTTGAATTCCAAGTTCCTTTGAACTGCCTGTTCTGTGTTATAGACAGACTAAAGATGTGCAGGGGTGCTTCTGGATTAATTTTGATGGCGTTAGTGCTGTACTGTGACTGTGAGATCAGCCTCGATGGGGCTTTTTGTCCCTAGAATGGAAGTATGCTGCTGAAAAGATTTGGTTTATATGCAAGTGTTCTGCATGCCTTGGTCATCTGAGAAGGAGCTCCACTGAAGGACTTTATTTTGGATTCCTTGGAGTTAGTTCCTTATCTGTGGTTATGGGATAATGATGTTATGTTTCTTAGACATTCTTCACTGTCACCCAAAGAGTCTGGATTTGAATGTATATGCTAAGTACAGTGTGTCAGTGAGAACACTGCTGCCCTTTACGTATTACCACTTTAAGTTGTAATGTTTAACTGCTTGAAATTTTCTTTTCGTGCATTTCCAATCCTCTCTTTGATTTCAAATGTAATGTGAGAAGAATGCAAAATAGTCAGCTCTTTGACTAAGGTGTGCTAACGAGAAAAAGCTAAATTATGCTCAGATTGTATTACTTCCTTTTCTTGGCATCTGGAAGTAGACAATTTCTACAAAAAAAGACTACGGAACTATATTGAGTAAATAGATTAAAACCTGTCCTAGTTAAATGTTTAACCCAACTGTGGTTGAGTTTTTTTGTTTTGGGTTTGGTTTTTTGTTGATTTGGTTTTTTTTTTTTTTCAGTAAATTACATTTGTTGGGTGATCAGAGTGGCTGGTTGATAGTGCCCATCTTTAGAACTTTTGATGTGTTTCATTTGGTCTGGTATAAAAAGTTTAGTCTTAAAATACAGTGTAACAGATGGAAAAATGAAATTACATTAATTGTGATTTGTATCATGTCTCTTTTGGCAGAGCAGTGTGAGTAACACAATCAGCCAGGCTTTAAGACAGTCTGTCCTTAGTCTCATGTCCTGACTCAACCTTTGCTAAGGTATACTGGTTAACTTTATCTAGATCTCAAGAAGGCATTGGCTTCAGCTCTCCTGGACCAGCATAATGCTCTATGTTGCCTTCAGGATCAAAAATAGCAGCAGTGAACTTCAGCTATAACAGGAAGGTACAGGTCTTCTGTGCAGATAAGAGATGTCATTAGTAAGATTCATCTGCCTTGAGACAGACAGACCTCTGTGCTATAATTGCTTGATGCTTCCTTTAGTCTCCCGTTGTTTACTGTAGATGGATAATAGACATAGAAAATCCCAACTTGTGAGTCCTGGGCCTTGGTAAAAAAAGAAAAAAAGTCACTTTTTTATCTGTGCTTTAAAGTGTTGCCCAACACAAACAGTTCTGGTCAGATGAAGGTTTCATTCTGAAAGATAGCAGCTCTCGAGTTAGAAAGTTGAGTTATATGACTGTTTCCATACTAAGCAACTTCATGTACATGTGATCAGCGTGTTTGTTTGAGAGCAGGGAAGATGAGGAAAGGAAAACGCTAACTTCCAAGTACTTCCAAGATGCAAGATAGTGCAAGGAAAGTGAAACTCACAGGAATGAGTAGATGAACTGTGAAACCAGATAAATCCTCGAATGGTCCCTTGAAAGTCTTCTAGAAGCTAAGAAATAGCCAGTGTTGTCCAGAAGGAGGAAACCCATGCTGTTACAGCCTCACCTGATGCTTGCTCAAGGTGGTCTGGCTCCTTGCTGTAAATATATTATTAGCTGTGTTCAAGATAGTGGAATTCTGAGTCCATATTACACAAATCTTGAGATAATTTAGACAAAGTTTATCCCTCTCAGCTCCTTAACTTCTTTTGCCAGCAGCTTCTAAATGGTGCCAGTGAACTTATGATCAAAATAACTTTGGCTGTTGCAGGAGCTTTTGTAAGACCAAGCAACTTAAAATTAGAGCCCTTCTGTGATAGGCACTTAGTTACAAACACAAATGAGAGATAGTACTGCTTGAAAAATGTGGTGCTGAGGTGTCCAGTGATGGTGATTGTAATGCACCCAAGTGAGCTGGTGTGGGATTCGTCCATGCTAAAGATGGGGGCCATTTTAGACCCAGAAAAGGTTCTGGGTGGCAGAAGTTTTGACTAATAATACTTTGCTAGTGAACACAAAGGTGGCTTTCTAGAAGGACAGTTCAAGAACTTGCCTTTCATGAGCTTGCAGAGGCAGGAGCATCAGCTCACAGGACACCCTCTCAAGACTCTCTAGTAAAGCTTTGCAGATTGTCTGCTACGAGAGACTTTAAATTATGGTAAATATAAATGTTAAAATGTTTTAACTAATGGCATCATCAAAACAACTTCTAACTACAGTATTTTTGTGATGCTATTCCATGTTTTCTGGGGCCTGGAAAACGTATTTAAGCTTCTAGTCCTCTCCTCATGGGGTTTACAGAGAACTGGGCTCAAAATTTAAATTCTAAGCAAACTTTAGCTACTTTAGCTAGATATAGTGCTAAAGCAGAAGGCATGTCTTGCGCTTAGTCATTATATGGTCAGGGAGCGGTACATATAGGATCATAGAATCATAGAATAGTTAGGGTTGGAAAGGACCTTAAGATCATCTAGTTCCAGCCCCCTTGCCATGGGCAGGGA
>JANHGB010047130.1:0-16365 GCA_026283785.1 Coracopsis vasa
TATGAATTAAAAAAAAAAAAAAAAAAAAAAAAAAACCAACAAAAAACAAATAAGGCAACAAAAACCCAACAAACCCAAACCCCAAAACAAACCCACACATTTTTCATAAAAAGAACTCTGAGATCATTAGCTAACATTTGGAAGTCCCTCAAATTAACATGCGTGAAGGACTGTGGCCAAACTCCCACTGGCTCCCATAAAAGCAAAAATCAGTCCTTCAAGCAAGATTCTCTACAAAATAACACCCAGAAGCCCCTGCAGAAGGGATTGCCAATCTCACCATCTGACTAGATTAAAAACAGCAGTAACAATGTGATAATTGACAGGAGAAACTTCCCTGACAAGGAATGAATCAGTGTTTATTTTTAGCTTTTTCTCCAAATGCTTTATTTAAACAAAAGATTAATTATTTCCGACATTATATTGTCCACACCAGAAACAGGAGGTGACAGTTACTTATGTATCTGCAGGGAGCACTTTGGTTTGGCTCACCCTTTGAGGTCTGCACCCTAGATAGATGTGATTATGCCAGTTGTCCTTTCATTTCTAGTCTGATCAAGTATGAAAATTATCAAGGTTTCACTAAATTTAGACACCCCCCAATCAATATTTTCTATTTCCTAAATAGCAGGCCGCAAAAAAGGTTTCAGAAAATGTATATTATTATTTTCTCTGTATTCCACCTTTGCTCCAAAGCTTCGCTTGGACAAGTCATCATTGTTAATCCTGTCACTGCAACTGCCCACTGCAGCCTTTTGCAATGGCAGAGCACTTGCATTCCAATAAGATAAGGTTGCTGTAGCTGTGCACAGAAGCCAGCAATAAAATCACATATAGGAGAAGGCAGTTCATCCATGAAGGGACTGGCAAAAGATTTGTCCCATTTTATGGGACAAATGCAAGGATGCAGTGTCAGTCCTGAAGACACTAAAAAACATCTATGTTTCTGGTAATAAGCTTTTAGGTTGTGTTTATTTTGAAGGGGGTACTTTGAAGGTTTTGGGTTTTTTTCTTACATTTTGAATGAATTGTGGATTGCAGCACGGGTTTCATTAGCAGAAAAGGAATCCAATTCCTCTGAAAATATCTGAGGACACTTTTTTTTTTTCCTTACTTGCTATGGAACTAAAAAATATAAATGACCCTTTGTTTCATTTTACAGCATATGTATAATACCAGGATTGCTACAAAGCATACAAGTAGCTGATTTACTGGTCTCTTATTTTCATAGTCTCAAAGCAATTGTATAGCAGTAAATTAATAGGTCAAGCCGTATTAATTTTAGTCCTGAAAAATCAGTGTCATTTTCAGCATTCAAGTATTTATTCTTCAGTGGAAAATTTTTTCCATTTCTTTTCAACACTCCTTACTATTTCAGATAGATTTGGCTATGACTCCTTAGGCTAGTCTAATTCTAGGTAAAATAGTTTATTTGTACCATTTTAGTGCAAACCTATTCACTCTTGAACAGAATGAAATGTGAAGCAGAAGTAGACAACCATAGAAATAATGCAAAATTATCAGTTTCTTTGTATGCATCCCACTGGTGTGTTACAGAGGTTAAGAGCGAGAAACTGTTGTATTGTTCACAGGACCAAGCTGAGTCTTCAGTATCTCACCCCACCTCACATGGTAGTGCAAGTGATGCATCAAAATGGAATTTTACCTAGAAATAAAAGTATCCTTTCTCCTGTTTCTGCATCTCCTGAAGAGACCATTGCAGAAAGTGCTGCTCATTGGGATGAGCTCTCTGCCTTGCAAGTATTATCTGCAATCATGACCCCGTAACCCCAGATAATTTAATTACTATTTAGAAGTAAGATCAATGTAGAACACTAACAGGAACATTGTATAAAATGATTTAATCTGTGGGCAATCAGGCCAAACAAATAGGTAAATCTGGCGTAATCATTCATACGCATCTGCATTGCAAGAGATACTGTTAACTACAAAGGAAAACATTACAGATGGGAGAGAGGGTGAGACAGAGAATAAAGTAGATCAGTAAAATCTGCAATAAATACATGGGGGTTTAACCAGAATTTATTTGATTGACTACAGACCAAGTCAAAAACCTAAGGATTTAGGGCAGAATTTGAGCTCCTAAATCTAAGAGATAGTGAAAAATCCCAGTAAGCTGTGTCTGACCTTGCACCATGCCTAAATCCCAGAACCATCTAATGTGTTTTTTTACATGAACTACTCCACCATATACAGCCTCTCTGTCAGTGCCTATGTCTGCACCAGTGCAACATGACTAAGCAGCTGGGCACGCACTTGTTTCGCAGCTCCTCAATCGGAAACTAAAAACTATGTTACTCCATTCAAGCCCCCAGAGTGGCTCGGTTCAAGAAGTAATCTTCAAACCCTTCTAATGGATGCTAGTGGGACTGAGTCTTTGCAACTGCATGTGTTCCCTCTAAAAAGGCATTTTTATAATAGACTAGAGCAGATAAAGCACTTTTACAGGAAGTAGAGGGCCTGAATTTTTAGGGCCTATTCTTGGCAGATCAGAGATATCAGTAGTCACATTGATGTCTGGGTGCACAAATATTCACCTGAAACCAGCCTCAAAGCTTGGTGACTTGCACTCTCAACTCTGTACCCTACTCAGGACACATCTAGAGCAGGTGGTGAAGCTCTGTACAAGGATGCTCGAATCAGCATTGACATGTTCTTATCAGAACTTTGTAATGCCTTGCCATCAAAAGGGGCTGAAAAGTGGCAGTTTATTAGCTGAGATGCAGCGTATATTATGATGGTGGTACATACTGGTTCTAAGTCTAGCTAGCCCAGAAGCCTTCCACTTCAACATGTTCCTGTGCTCAAGTAAACAGTAATCTGTATTTGTTGTGTAAACTATCTCAGTATGAAAAACTGATTAAAAAAAAAAAAAGAGAGAAATTATTACTCTTTAACAGAAGTGTTCCTCTCAGCCTAGCAATAGCTACTCAGGAGTTTAGGTTTGGAGCTCTCAGGTTCATAGGTATAACCAGTACCTGCTACTCGTCACCTCTCCAGGACTATCTTCGGCAAATAGAGGTTTAGGAATTACCGCTGGATGGCACTCGTGTGTCACAGAGTACGTAACTGCTTGGGATTTTACTTGGCTGCAAATACGGACATCTTTTAAAGACAAAGAACCAAGTTCACTTCTTTCTTATACCGTCATAAATTTGGAGCGGCTTCATGTAAGGTATTCAGTTTAATTTAGAGTTGCAGCAACATAACTGGGAGAAGAATATGAACCAGATGTTGAGAAGCAATATTTTGGCTATTAATTCTATCGATAATGTTTTAAACAATTTATGGAATTTAAATAAAAGGAGCGGGGCAGGCCATGGCCAGGAAAGCCCAAGTGCGCTCAGCTTCAGTTTGTCTGTGTTGTTACAGGCTACACTAAATTCTAATAATTGAACTTAATTCTTTTTTGCATGCCAGAATTTTTACCCTTAAGGTTGCTGTATTATACACATTATTCTATAAAGATAGAGGGAAATTCTTCTATGACTGGCTGTAAAAAAAAAACCCACAAACCAACCAAAACTATCAACATTTAAAGTCTTTGTTTTGAAGTTTCAAGTCTTTGTATTTAAAATGTTTGGCAAATGTTTCAATAATTTCTAGTCCCAAATATTATGTTTCGATTTTGAAGTATTTGAAAAATGGCTCAATTATTTTCACATAGAATAATCATTCTGCAGAAGTCAACATTTTGGGTTTTTTTCCTTCAGAAAGTATTTAGTTTTCTGAGAAGGAATCAATTTTGGACTAAATCTGCATTTTAAAAAGTGGTGATAATCTCAGCTCTCTAGTGGAATAAAATCATATCTACAGTAACTCTTTACTAAAGATAACACATTTGGCTTAATGTGTACTGTACATGTGTTATGTATCAATGCAGTGTATGGGAGAATACCAGGAAATTTCTGTAAATACATTTGAACATCAGGGGAATATCTTCATTAAATTTGTGCTTCTGCTCCTTTTCTGTTGTTATAGGTGGTGACATCTCTCCCCTGTAAAAAGCTTCAGTTCCCCCAGCCCTGAATGTGTACAGAATATTAGGAATGTCTGACAAGTTCAAGAACTCTTTCAGCAAAGTCATCTCCTCCACCGTCAGTTCCATCAAAACCAACAACAGAGCTAGTAATCAATTTAAGATGAGGCATTTTCTATTTTGAGTCTGGTAGCATATCTCTGGTTTCAGCCAGGGAAGGAAGTGCTTAGAGTGTTTTATCACAGCCAGCTCTTGTGAATAACTTGGCAAAACTGGAAGAAGGAAATTGTGTAAATATGGGCTAAAGCTTATTCTTAGTAAATGCACAGTTCCTTAGGCTTGGGATCTTTATTGTCTGGTTTTGGTTATCACTTGTATGCTGTCCCTTCAGTTCTCTATTTGTAGCACGAGAATAATATCATGCCAGTTCTTTGATGCTCGACAGAAGAGTTCCTGTACATGTGTTAAAGGTACTCAGGGGCAAACCTGGCAGGCTCAGAGCAGGAATGTTTCAGCACACCTTTCCTGCCGTCCTGGGTTTTGTCTTATTCTGAGCATAATTTGGTCACTCTGGGAAGATGCTCAAAATTAAGAATTGGCTGTTATGACTGAATAACACAGGCAATCTGAATCTAGTCAGACAATAGGATAGAAACTGCTGTCTTACTCTTCTGCGTTTCCATCCTCCCACTTTATGCTAGGACTTATAGCATCCATAGTTGACAGGATAGTCTGCAATTACCCTATAAGAATCTGTGTCTCCCACCGCTTTGTTTTATGTAGTGTCAACATTTGCTGAAGAACTGGTAGTTATCTTAATTATTAAAATCTATTTTATGGTAATACCCCAGGACTATGTTCTTACTTATGGTTTCTTTGCACTAGCTATTGTAGATACTGGTAGTTGAGAGAGACACTGTTGTGGAAAGCTTAAAAGCTCTAGGTAGCACAAGTGAAGAACTGAGATCCAGGGAAATTGAATGATTTGCTCAAGGTCACATGGTAAATTTGTGGCAGTGTTAATCTACCCAGTCTGATTATCTGAGGCGTGTAGGCACCAGTGCATGTTCTGGTGTATGTATCAGCCACAGGAATGCTAAACCAGAGAAGTTTATTGGAAAAATAAAGGGAGGGAAAGGAGAGGAGAGGGGGAGAGAAAGAATAAAAGGCATGCTTGGCACTACTTGAAGGCTCGCAAGAAATTTCCATTTTCCTGTTCTTTGAATACTTTGGAAGTACATAAACTCTGCATTTTAAAATGTTGTTTCAAACTGGAATAACATCTGGTACATGTAGCCAAGAAACATCTGTTTTTCCGTTCCTGGAACACTGAGCTGAGGCAGCCGTTTTCCTGTCAGCTATGCGGTGGAGTGAAATTGGTTCAATAGGTCATTCTGTTCTCTCTGTTTCTTACTTCTCAGTTTCCTATTAAAAAGATGGCCAACAACGAGAGTAAGCAGAGGGGAAAGGAAATTCTGTGTAATGTACGTATTAGCCTGTGAAAAAACCTCTTTTAGCTTCAGACTAAGTTAGATAACTAGTGAGAGCAGAGCTATTAAGCATTAGAAAGAACACCAGGGATTATATGTAACTGTAAGATTTATTAGCCCCCAAATGGTTTATCTTTCATCAGTGGAAATAACAAGCTGATAGAAATCCCATTGAAAACAATGAAAATCTCACACTGATAGTCACTAGGCTATCAGAGATTTGACCCTCTCTGGTATCACTGGTAGATGGCCTTGTGGAAGCTGGTCACCAGTCACAGTATATTAATTGCAAGATTGTCATTAACTATCATCTGAGCAGCTCTAGACAATGCAGTTATTGAAGGACCAGAAATGGCTGATGTGTTCATTGTACACACTGTCTCGTCGACAATTGCTCACTCCAGTGGAGTCAAGCTGAGGACAGCTGGGAGGGAGAACCAGAAGAAGAGTTCGAAAGCTTCAAGTAGAGAAGACCATAAGCATGTTGTGTAGGTTTTAGTTCTTACATTCCCAGATCTCTGTGCTTTGACAATGCCTTGGACAAACAAACACATTCTAGAGAACTGCATTTTTTTCCCTTCATCTTTTAAGAACAGAACCAAGCCTCATAAAGGCATTTAAGTGCTTATGCTCCCCCTAAAATCATCAGGCATTTAAAGCATAAATAACATGGAAAGCATGCACGGTGATCTGATATTTAATTAGCAATGAAAATCTATCATTCAGTCAATGGCACTAAAATTAGGAGACTAGTAACACTGAGGTGGCAGAACACTCTCTATGTATCTTTAGTGAAACACGGCAGCACCCTTGTTTTTCAGAACCAATCTCAAAAACAACTGGGAAAAGAAATGCTGTGATCTTCTGCCATGAATATTTTGGTAACGCAAAAGTGCCGTTGGAATCCTATTTCTTGTACAGATGTAAATTGCCACCACTCACGTGACTTGAAAAACAAAACTAATCTGGAGGAAGGGTTTCTCCATTTTTTTCCTCAGAAGTGACCTTACCCTTCCCTGTCCGTGAATTTAACATACTGAGGAAGTGAATCCTAATCGGAGGAAGAATTTCCAAAACAGAATTAGAGACACAGCAGTTTCTGTGGCAGGGTCTTGTAAAGTGCTGATGGTATGAATTAACTAATGGGGGTCAGGTCTGTGTGCATAGAGGAAACTTGCTAAAGGCAGATAGGGCACAGGAAAGGAAAAGGGAGTTGTATAGCTCATAGCCCGTTGCAAGCAGCTTCCTGACACTATATATTTGGTGAAACATTTTGTTTCCTTTACAACAGTGTTTGACTTTGCTTTCACTATTGCCAGTGTAAGTCAAATATCTTTACTGGTATCGTGTCAGGTTTACATTGCCCAGCATTCACAGTCTGATATTGAAGTGACCATTCCGCAGATAGTCTGTAATTATCCAAATCCATGTAGTGATATGGTCCACCCATACCCCAACTAGGCTACAGCTAAATGTATGCTTCAAATAAACAAGATCTAGTCTGACTGCCAAGAAAGACTGTGCTATTTTACTTCATGAATAGCAAAAAAAGTCAGTAATAATATATGCATATGGAAAATGCTTTGTCAATGAATAGCTGGGAATTAAATGATCCAGTTTACTCTGTGATACGTGGGTTTGTAGCCTATTTTGCTCAATGCCATCTTTATCTGCTGTCTTCAGCCTCACCTGATTTTTGTATCGCCATATATATACTTTGTCAAACAGTTACATCTGTTGTGTATTTGGCACATCAGTTTTTGCAATTGCCATGATTTACAGAATCACCTTAGTGGTGTGATTCTGAGGACCAGCGTTTATTACAGAAAACCCGTGTGCTTGAGTTCCGATTTAGTCCCGCTGGTTAGTCAGATTTTCTCACACCTGGAGCTTTATGTAGGAGCGAGAGACCTCTAGTGGCGCAGTAGAATATGGTAAATGAAGATGTTCTCTTTATTGTGCAATGTAGACAATTCAGTGAAAATTAGACTAAATTAAAGATTTTGTCAATGGTTGAAGTGCAGTTTAATACATGTAATTATTTTAGCTAAGAGTCTAGTAGTCTGTGATGAATTTTATTTTTGTGTTTCCATCTTCTTGTGAAAAGTGAGCTGACTTAGAAACTTACACAGGTTAAATTGTATTTCCTAGCTATTTTCAGGGGGACATAACACCCTCTTTCATTAGAAGAAGCTGGAGTACAGGATAGGTAGGTAAGAAATAGGAACAAATCACACAATGCAGCCCTATACATTTTTTCCTACTGCAAATGAACACATGTATTTTGTGCATGGTAATTCAGGATGTGATTAATTAGACTAGGTGATACCTGATAACTCACAATGACTAGAAATAACTGTGAAGAGCAGAAGAGGAGAATTTTCCTTTCTCTGAAATGTGTTTCCAATTTTAATACTTAAATAGTAAGTTTCTTTAACAAGTAACCCACTCTGAGTCATGTTTTTCTCTCCTTCCTTTGTTCGTATCCTAGCCAATAACGACATGGCATCCCAATAGCTTTTATGACAAAAGATGAGATGCACACTGGAGAACAAAAAACTATCTGCATCAAATTATTAAGTTGGTTTTATATTGTGAACCTGTGTTTGTATTAGGTTTGCCATTCTAGTCACTACAGAAAGTCCAGATGGACTACGTTAGTCTGTTATGCTGCTCAGACCAGGGACAGTGGTTGACCTCTACTGGAATAACTAAAACTGAGAGACCAACATCAGGCAGTCAAGAGCTGTCATCTCTGATTGTCTCTCATTCGTATCCTAACCCCACAAACCAACTAATTCAATTTATGTAGGCAGAGTATATTGGCTGGAGCATATGACTAAAAGAGGCAGCCTACATATAAAGAGGTAGGCTTCTTTGCAAATGAGAGCAAATCATTGCCAAATACTAAGACAATCTGGAGAGAGCAACAGGAGGCATTCTGTCTCACCTGAGATGCTGAGAAAACCTGGAAGCCACAGGAGTGTGATCAGACTGCGAAAAGACAAATCACTTGCTATTTTGCAAAGATGTGTAACTTGGGAGATTTTTTTAAGGGTAATAAGAGATGATAAAGAAAATGCTTTGCTAAACAAAGTGGATTTTGTTTTCCTTTCCCCTCTGAACAAGCTAAACTAGAAGCTTGTAGGCCTTGGTGAAACTAATAAAATAAATAAGAAAGCAAAGGGGTTTCCCATTCTGACATACCAGTTCCAGCTCCATATCCTATGCTAGGGCTCAGAGAGGGTTTCTCAGCCTATGTATGTGCCATTAAAATGATATAGAATCAGGTTTTTTAACACTGCTTAGATTACATTGGGAGCTTGGGACACAGAGATTGGATCTAGTAGTTCAGGCTGATGTTGTGGGGGTTGAATTTACAGAGTTTATTGTTTCATGAAGGTACAATGGAAGCAAGAACTTTATTAACACCCTACAATTAATGAGTAGTGAACACACCGAGCATATGATAGACCCTGAATCATTAAGATCAATGAAATTATTTCTTTAGAGAGAGGTGTTAACAGCCTTTGTGTGATACAGTTTGAAGGCTTTAAACTCCTGAAGTTTTAAGCGCACTAGCAGACACAAAGTTAAGTTCTTGAGGTCCTATTTATCTCCAGATTTGTTTCAACAGTAGCTCATTTTAGAAAGAAGTTGCAATGAAGAGAGCCTCTGAGGGATTTTTCTATTTGGACCTCTTGTGAAGGCTATGTTTAGGATGTGAACACAGATATACCAAAATCCTATTTCTGACAACATTCAAACTACATTTACCACTATTAGGGAAAAAATAACTGCATTTGGTTCAGCTGGCAAATAATCAAGACTCTTTATTTCAGACACTTTTGGGAAAGAATGGCAAAGCCAAGGTACACCTGACTGTATGAAGTACCCTGATGCAAGCGTGGCCAACTACCAGAACGAAATGAAAACAAAAAAACCCCACCAAACAGCTTTTAATAAATATTTATTAATGAGAAGGTCATGACTTCTTAAATCTTTACTTATCTTTGCCACTGCAAGGTTCTGGTTACCATATTACCACTTTACTGATTAATAGTGCAATACAAAATGAATCTAAAGTTACATGAGCTTCAGACTGAATTATTTCCCTTGGGAAAAGATCTAGGAAAAGTCAGCAGTCCTGTACTGACCCAAGATGAGGTGAAAAGAGCATGTGTTGGGAAAGGTTGGAGTATGCCTTGCACAGATTGTGAGCAGAAAGGGTAAATGGGAGAGTGGAGACTCAGCACCTGACATCCTTCAAGTGTAAGATCTGTTACAATGCTGGAAATCAGCCTGGGACTCCTCTGCTTCTACTCCTATTGATGTTGGGAGTGCCAACAGCAAAAAGCTATGACTACTCAACTCAGGCTTCCACTCTTGCTGCCCTAGTGCTTTGTCCTTGGCCTTATGCAGGGATGGGTATGTATTTACTAACTAGTATAGGCCGACACAAATTTCCGTTGACTAATCTTCCTCTGGCAAGGTGAGTCATCATATAGAAAAGGTTGTTTCTGCTTGTTCTGTGTTCAGATTATAATCCAGTTGGAGCTCCAAAAAACGCCAGGCCAGTAGCTTCAACATGTATGACCATCTCTGTTCTCCCATAGTAAGAGAGGGAAACTTGGAGAGATATCTTCAAGCTTTCTGCAGGGAAAGATCTTTATTGGAAATTACTTTGAAAGAAGTTGGCAAGGATCCTGGTAAGAACTTAGCCTTTTCTGTCCCTGTTTCTCCATCTGTCAAAACAAGGCATAATCCTTCACTACTTCACAACAGTATTGTGAGGACTCATCAGTTAACATGTTTACATCACTAAATGTGATCCCCTATTATAAATCACCTAGGTTTTCATTCTTAGGAACACAAACTCGCCTCACACTTATTAAAGATTTTTTCTCTCTTTTCACACATCCATACTCCTCTGCTTTCTGCTACTGCAAAACGCAGTTGCTGCTAGTGTTGCTCTTGGACACCTGAGAGCAGTTTTAGCAGTCACACTGAATATTCCTGAGCAATTAAATAATTGGCAAAGGAAAAGAATTCTTCAGTTTCTCTTTTTCCTTTTTATTAGTGTTGGAAAAGTACTTATACCTCATAGTGCTCACCACTAAAATTTCTCATCATTGCTCTGACTCCTTGGTATTGTCATATATAATAATCTTTGCATATATTTATAAAGCATCTTTTAGTCCAGAGATCTCTGAGAGAATTTATTGTAATCAAGACTGAAGTTATTTCTAAACAAACTCCAGTACAAATATCATGTGTTGTCTATGTTTGTATGCCATAGGACTTGTACCTCTTTCTACAAAAAAGCAACTTTCTCTGGAACAGAACAGTAGCAGACCAAAATATCTGAACTCTCTTAAACGTGAAGTGCATTATCCAACTGAAATCACACAGAGAACCTAAGAAAGCATAACTATCTGCAAGCTCCTGTAATCAATGTCATGCCAAAAGCAACAAGATACTTTAAGCTGTGGCACACTGTTGAAGATTTATTTAGAGATGTAAGAGGTACCCAGATCTGGAGGTGGTGACCATTTTAGTTATGGTCCTGCTGCCTTCTCATTATCCTAGTTATCCTCCTACACACAACCTTGCCTGACCTGTGAAAGAGTCATATTTTTTTCTTTTTCCCTCCTATGATCCCTTTTACTGCTGTTCATCACTGTCTCTCCTACAGCCTTCCTGATATTGTAGTTTCCTCCCACCTTTCCCAAGCTCAAAACTATTTCCCTATCCAGGTTTACTACCAGATGCTGTAGGTTAAGGTGGGGAAATATCCCAGCCTTATACATCCACAGAGAAACAGGGGTTACACTTCATATGAACTTCACAGTGAGGGTGGTCAAACCCTTAAACAGGATGCCCAGTGATACTGGAATATCAACTCTTGAAGATATTCACACCTGGACCAGGCAAGGTGCTAAGCAACTGACCTAACTTTGAAGATAACCCCATTTTGAGAGGGTAAAAAGTGAGATGATCTCCAGTTATTCCTTCTAATCAAAATTATTTAATGATTCCATAATTCTAACTACATTTTGAAGGAAAATTGGAAAACAACACAAGAATCTAAGAGAAAGATGTTCTTCTGGCAAGAATTAAAAAGAATACAACAAAACAGACCAGAGCTGTGCACAATTAGTTGCTTTTCATCTTGCACTGAAGAAATTCAGTGTGAAGTTAGATGGATGTTAAAATCAGTAAAGAACCAAGAAAAGAATCAGCACCAACATGCCTGTGGTTAGGCTAGGCTTGCTTCATGTGCCTGGACTCAAGGCCTGGTTAGTAATGTGTGTTGTCTTCATCATATCCTCAGTTAGAATATTCCAAGGTACCATCTGGTTTATTTCCTGCAGATTCAGATTAGCAGCATGATGCAGGCAGTACTCTACCTCCTCAGAGTTTGGGCTGGGCAATGAGTCAGGTGCTGCAGCCAGAAGTGTGCTGTAGGGTAACCTTGTTGGGGGAGTGGAGAGGAGTAGGAGCAGACCAAAGGTACCTCTGCTCCCTTCATAGCAAGCATCAGGTCCAGCTCCCTCATCCTCTGAACATTTAAGAGTATGTGATACATGCAATGTACAAATCAAACCCAGATCTGTGACAGGTCTATGCTGTTAGAGGAAATCTTCTCACACCCAGGTGATTACCTATGTAGGTTTTATAGTGCTACTAAAAATCACGGCAAAAGCAGACAAACAGAAACGTAAATGTAAACTCTATCCCAGTTTTTGAGGACTTCCCAAATTCTACAAAAGTGAATTATTAGTGATCTTAATTCATATTCCTGAACCTCACAATTTATGTTTACCCAATTTGAGATGTCACTACCCATTACTACACAGAACAACTAAAGATCCCTGATTCAGAAGTACAAATAGTTACAAAATCTCTAGAATCTTTATGAAGAAAATAATGTTCCAGTTTATTTTACTACTGCTGCTGTTTTATTTAAGAGAGACATCACCGCTGGATAAACAAGCATTGATAATGCCAGCATCTGTTTCATAAATATTATATTATACAGTATTGTTCTTCCACTATCCTCTTAAATAGAACAAGTTCCTGAAATTGAAAGTCCAGTAACAAAGGGCACAAACAGCAAAAGAAATCTGGCAGCAAAGTATTTATTTTTAAACAATAGAGTTGCAAGAGCAACACCCTATTGTACAGCTCAGTAGAAGGGCACTGACAAACACTGAAACGTAAAATGCCCAATCAATTACTACACTGCTTTAATATGATAAAGTTCCCAAGCCATTAAACCAAAAGCTAATACAGAAACTTGGAAATTACAGTAAACTTATACATCAGTCATGGGTGGCCTTAATGCTGAATCTGGGATGAATGACATGAAAATTCACAGGAAATTTTTAACACAAAAAAGAAATCTCAAGGGCAAGCACAATGGCTGCCATAACAGAGAATTTAGCAATTCCAAATACAGCGTAAAAGTGTTGTGTGCTTGAAGGCTGTGCTAATTTTTTGTCTGAGAGTGTTTTATGGAATTATAACAGAAATAAAAATATCCTGGACAGCTTGAAAGAAAAATGAGTGACTTATTAGACCAATTGATAAAGCTGGAAAGAACAGACAAGCTTCCAGGCATGCAGGTACTTCTTTGGATCTGAAATAGAAACATCAAACTTCAAAGCTAAACCAGCTTAAGAACAATTGTGCTGAGTTAGGACATCTGCTTTGCTTCAAACGTTTATTAATTTCTTTTTTAAAGACTGTAAATGATTACCTGGGAAATAAATTTATAATAATATAGCCCTGTAAATGAATTATGTTTTCTAAAGCAGGCTTGCAATTAGAAAGGGATCTAGGGAGTAAAACTTACCCCAGCAAATCTGCCCCAAATCACATTAACTTTCCATGAGATTTACAAGCCTATTGGCTTACATTGCCTTAGAAAACATTAATTGGGCTCCTAACTCACTTAGATGCTTTAGAAGATCTTTCTTTCCCTGAAAAAGGCAATAAACAAGTCAGAATACTGCCAACGGGTGGATACACATGGATCCCTGTCGTTTACACAAACCCAACTATGGCTGCAGAGCCAGCTATGCTGGGAAGTGGTGTATTTGCCTGAACAGACCTGGTAACAAGCTCAAAGCTTAAGATTTGGCATAAGCACAGACAACAGACAAAGCCAGGCAACACTAAGCAATATTCTGAGGTGGCTTGGTTGTAATATATCTCTTAGGCTAGTCCTAGTAATGATTTAAATATTGTTTTCTAAGCATGTCATTTGCATTTATTGAAACTTTCACTGGAGACGGTAGGGAGATGAAGCAGAAAAGTTGTTTTCTGTTATCGGCCATTCAGGAATTTTTAAGCTGTTACTTTTTTCAATCATCTACAACAGTTTCCTCGGTTTTAGAATGAGTGCATGATATCATATCCTGAGCCCTTCCCTTTTGCAGCTTTCTGAGGCACTAGGAGGAGTCCAGCTACAGTCATCGTGTGAATTAGTCTCTAATACTGTAGTGGAGTTGCTTCTGCCATCCTCCTCCTGCCTGCCTTGTTCATACACCTTCAGAAACTGCTGCTCTAGGACGAACGATCCTTTAAGCACAGTGAGTATCAGCTAAGAAAGCAAACTATCTAACTTGTAAAGCTGAATCAGAGGAAGATCACGTCTCTATGTATTTACATGTATGTGCAGTTAGGGACAGAAATACAAGCGAAAGGAGAATTTGCTGTCATTATCCATCACTGAAGTGAGAAGAGAAAAGAGATTCCTGGCCCAGCTGGGGTGAGAATAGGGATAGCAGCAACATGGGAGGCTTTTGGGGTGCAGAGACTGGATTAAAGATGTGGGCTAGGTGTAGGAAAGACTCAAAGGTACATGTACTGTAGGAGGCAACATACCATTTTGCTGTGGACAGAAAGGAAAAAACAGCTGCTAAAATATACACAGGAGGCTGTGCATGAGCACATGGCATTGTATTAATGCTGGATGAGAAGCACCTCTTGTTTATTTTTAATCTTGCTTGACAATGCATGCAGTAGTGCTAGCTAGTAATAAGCAAAATAAAAGAAGAATAAAAGAACTGGTTTTCTGCACTAATCTCCACTCATCCCTAAAGCATACAGGCCAAGTAAACATTAACAGTGAGTCATTGATTCTTTTTAGGATAACTACATAACCTGTGGAGTTGTTTTGGTTACTTCTGCTCTTCTCCATCTTGGTCTTTAGCTCTGAAATGCAGAGCTAAAAGCTCTGCTGTTCTTGGTGGAGAGCCTAAGGTTTTGTCTAGATATCTCTTCAATGCTAATTTAGTAGAAACTTGTTGACTATATCAGGAATACATTTAGGTTATATTATGATTTAACTCTGTTTTGAAGGGAACCAACAGAAAGCAGTAGTGATATTTTTGTGAATATTTCAGATAACAATAACTGGCTTCAGAAATGTGCAAATAAATTGTGTCCTTTCCCCAACCTGTCTCTGGTAAGGCCAGCAGCTGTACAGGAAACACATAACCTTGAATATGTCGTTGATCACACTAATTTATCTGTTTTGTCTTTGCTTGCTGTGGTTTTGATTGGCTTATTCATAGGGCCCCACCACAATGTTAGTAAAAATAATTGCTTCTTGTTATCTACTAAACTGCATTATGAGGTGAAAACTCCTCTTCAGTTAAAAGTTGCTGATGTTAATTTTATGACAGAACAAGCCTGCAATTTTCTACAACATTGTTATCATAAAAGTAGAAGTATGATAAGGATGTGCTTGTGCGCTTCTTGGTCTAGCCTCTGTAGCATCGAGACTGCTGTACTAGAGGCCACCTACTGCAGGGTTCTGCATCTCACAGCAGCCTATACTAGCTGCTTCTGATACAGTTGCAAGTATCAGCTGTCCAATGGGCTTCACAGGCAATTATGTTTTAAGTGCCTGTCAGCTGTTAGTTGACTTGTACTGTACAACTTGAGGGGTTTCTAACTCTTTCATTTCACAGAATATCACAGTGGATATTCACATTTCTGTATAAGTGTTTGTTTCTTGAATTCACGGAGAACTTTTTTCCAATGATGTCATGTGGTGATGACTTTGGTAAAAAATGTGGGGTTTGAAAGAAATATTAATGTTTCCTTTCTCCAGATTTAAATATGCTGCTTTTCACTTCCGTTAGATGTAAATTTAGTTATGCATCATAGGAGAGAAAAACTTGCCTTAGTCTTTTAATTGCTCTTCTAAAGAATGACAACGTATTTTTATTCTTAGTTATAGCTTAGTCTGTCTAGGTTGTGGCTATGCTTTATTTCAGTTTATAGACTCATTTCAAGGGCTTCAGCCACAGGTTTAGAATCATAGGATAGTTTGGGTTGGAAGGGACCTTTAAAGGCCATCTAGTTCAACCCCCCTGTAATGAGCAGGGACATCTTCAACTAGATCAGGTTGCTCAAAGCCCCATCCAACCTGACCTTGAGTGTTTCCAGGGATGGCTCATCTACCACTGCTCTGGGCAACCTGTTCCAGTGTTTCACCACCCTTGTAAAAAATTTCTTCCTTACATCTAGTCTGAATCTCCCCTTTTCCCAGTTTAAAGCCATTACCCCTTGTCCTATTGCAACGGGCCCTGCTAAAAAGTTTGTCTTCATCTTTCCTATAAGCCCCCTTTAGGTACTGGAAGCTGCTCTAAGGTGTCCCTGGAGCCTTCTGCAGGCTGAATAACCCCAAATCTCTCAGCCTGTCTTCATAGGAAATGCATTCTAGTTCTCTGATCATTTTTGTGGTCTTCCTCTAGACCTGTTCCTCCAGGTCTATGTCTTTGCTGTGCTGAAGGCTCCAGAGCTGGATGCAGTACTGCAGGTGGGGTCTCACAAGAGCAGAGGGGGAGAATCACCTCC
>JANHGB010047132.1:4975-15503 GCA_026283785.1 Coracopsis vasa
GCAAGCTGCTCTAGTGGAAGGTGTCCCTGCCCGTGGCAGGGGTTGGAGCTGGATGAGCTTTAAGGTCCCTTCAACACGAACCAGGCTGGGATTCTATGATTTTATGAAATGAAATCACAACAAAAGTAGGAAAATGGAACCATCAGAAGTTCCTGTCCTTGGTGGAGAACTCTGGGTTTCGCCCTCTGGTTTTAACAGTCTTGAGAAGAAAACATCTATCAGGGAAGCAATAAATTGGGAAAATTCAGTTCAGGACCTAAAGTCTGGCAGATCATAGAATCACAGACTAATCTAATCTAAACCTCCCCTCTGGCAGGTTAAAGCCATTCCCCTTGGCCTGTCCCTACAGGCCCTTGTCCAAAGCCCCTGTCCAGGTTTCTTGTAGCCCCTTTAGGCATTGGAGCTGCTCTAAAGAAGCCTTTTTTTCTCCAGGCTGAACAAGATGCGGAAGGCTTTTCATGAAGCAGCACAGAGCAGGTCTGGAAAAATCCCTGTTTGCCTGAAAAGATTGATTTTTTCATGGAGATGCTTCAGTTAGATCTGAAAGGAAGAAATCTGCCCTTAAGCAGCTTTCCAAGAGCCAGCATCCACCCCTGCAGCTCTTCCACAGGGAGTACCTCTGCCTTTGGGTCTTCACAAAGCCACCCCTAAGGCATGAGGCTGGTACTTGCCATGCTCCAGGGACAACAGGAGCAGCGCAGGTCTCTGCAGCAGCCTCTGTGCACTGAGGGCTTATAGGGAAAATCAAGTTGCTTGTAAATACCCTGAAACAGCAACTGGGCTGCTATGAAAACCTCCCTCAACGGAGTCCTTGGGACACACAGGATTGAGGTGCAACCTCCCCTTCACAATGAGTCTGAGGACACTGAACACAGCTCAAGGAGACCCACATGCAAAGAGATCCAGCCAAAGGAGACCCTTCTCTTCTGCAATACAAGGAACATTAATGCTCTTTGGAGGAGAAAACAGCTCAGCTCCAAGATTTCTTCACTGCGCCGTTTGCTTCCATGCTGCTGCAGGGAGTCCCTGCCTCCAGCCACTGCCTCCTGCCAAATACATGGGTATGATGACACTTCCTAAACACACATATCACATATCTGCTCACCCCAGTCCCAGTGTAACCTGCTCCAGCACAAATCATTCCACTACACATCCTTCATTCCACTACACATCCTTCATTCCACTACACATCCTTCGGAGGGAATGGAGAAGCCACAGGAGGTAAAAATGAAACCCTGGCCCCCCACTGATGAAGGATTTGAAAGTCATAAAACTCCTTAATGGTTTGCATTTTACTGGCTGAAAATTTCCAGGGCTTCTCCTATTGTGAGAATGGAGCAACCTCTATGAGCAGTGTGATTTCAGATTTTCATGCATGCATTAATACCAATCTATATTCATGTATATACACACACATATCGGGTCTTAGAGACAAGGGCTGACAATGTACTTTGTGCTCAATGCTAAAGTGCTTTTTCTTACTGTCAACTAGATGGAGAAAGAGGTTGGAGAGGAGCTCAGGGGTAGCTTCTGTACATGATTTAATAGTCAGACTTATCAGTTCATTAGCAAGATAATGATTGTTCATCTGCCTTTCTTGTCAACGACGAGCATTCCTCTTTCAAGGTATTGTATTTTAGGTAAGCGTTTATTAAGACCAAACTCGTGATATTCTGTTAATGTTACATTTCTGTTAATATCAGTTATGGTTTTTCATGCTGCTCACCCCATGCTGCCGAAGTCAGCACATTCAGACTAATGGACTAGAAAAATGTGAGGTATTTCAGAAAGGACCCAATTTCTTTTGCTTGAAGGTTTCACAGAGCTATTCCAAAGCGATAAAGAAATGCCCCCCCTCATTGAAACAGAAGGGAAGGACATACCAGATATGAGAAATGCTCAGAATAGGATGAAAAGGATGGGTGAAGGTACAGACTCCTCTGTGGAGAGTCACTAAGTAGGTCAGTGTATAAAAGACATGAGTTGGGGGGAGGAAACATGATAGATATCCATCAAACCCTGGTGGCATGGAGAAGATGGATTGGGAGCAGCTCCTTGTCATCTCCAGTGCAAAACTGAGGGCTCCAAATAAATCTGGCAGCAGAGAATAACTCCTGACAGCACAGAACGTTCATGCTGCTGCACTGTTGCTCCCTCAGTGCCCACGTAACTCACTCACACGAGTTCAGGGTGACCAGTCAGGATCAAACCGAGGAGAAGTAACTCAGATTTGTCTAATCTCAGGCTAATCCGACAGCCAGCGCTGATGAGGTTGCTTCTGCTTTATCCAAGTTCACAGATGATGTCCCAGTTGCAGGAGCTGCCCAGAGGAGATGCAAGTCCTGGGCAACAGCCATCTCCCACCTCGTTACTCTTACCCCAGTTTTGTTCCTTGGGCTGAGAGGGCATTGGAGCACTGAATGAAGGTGATCTCAAGAGAGCCCTCCTGCTGCGACACAACACACAATAGTGAAAGGTGGAAAAAACACCAACCACCCAAAACACCATTGAAAAAGGGAATAAAGAAACCTTAGGGCTATGTTAAGTCCAAACTCTGAGTAAGAGAATAAGGGCTGTAGAGCTCAGCATTTCTAAACCCAGCTGCAGACCAGAGCCAAACCCAGAGGCAACCAACGCAGTCCCATTTAGCTCCATGTGCTTGGAAAGCCACCCATGTGCTGGGTGCACTCCCAGAGCGTGAGCAGCAGCTCAGGGAGGGGATCCTGCCCCTCTGCTGTGCTCTGGGGAGACCCCCCCTGCAGCCCTGATCCAGCTCTGGGGCAGCAGCACAAGAGGGACCTGGAGCTGCTGGAGCGAGTGCAGAGGAGGCCATGGAGCTGCTGCGAGTCAGGTAAATTAAAGTAAAACTGGGAAGAGAAGCAAATGATACAACTGGGGTTTGTTTCGCTTTCCCCACCCTCCCCATGGATGCAGGTTGAGCTTCTTCATTCATTTTATGCAAAAAGCACCATTCCTAAACTAGGATGTCTTGGACAAGGACTAAATATGGAATGACACTTTGCATCACACCTATTTGTGCTAAATCTGGCCACCCAGAAATAGCAGCGATGATTACAGAGCGCCAGCAGCCCTCGCGCGCTGACTGGCAGCTCCAGGATCTCAGTTCTTAACTTGTGGAAGTTAACATATTGTTGCCATTATAAATGGAAATAATCATTCAGCAGCAGAGCGCTAATGACATCCCATTAGGAGGAATGCCCTTCCCTGGCAGAGCGATGCACGGACACCGGGGAGCCTTGGGAAATGACCAGAATGCTTATGCTAAAGGAGTTTCTGTGCCCAGATTTGAAAGGCGATGTGCTACCAGAGGCCAGCACGGCACTGGTCATTTTTAGTGTGGCCTCTTTCACAGATACTTCTGCAGAAGTCCTGAAACACGGATTTATCAGGGGAAAAAGCCCTTGGGAAAAAGCCTTTAGAAAAATGCTGCAGCATCTGCAACCATGGAACAACAAAGAAAGAAAATCCTATTTTATGGCCTTAGGAAAACCACAAATACATGCACGTGAAGATTGGATGGGGCTTGGAGCAAGCTGCTCTAGTGGAAGGTGTTCCTGCCCATGGCAGGGGTTGGAACTGGATGAGCTTTAAGGTCCCTTTCAACACAACTCAGTCTGGGATTCTATGATTGTTCTATAATACGATTAACTGAGGTTTGTTCTCATTGCTCCCCATCGGGGTGTAAGCCTGGGACAGCCCATGGAGATTGTCTTTGTCCTGGAGATGGTTCTGAGCCAAACCCTCTGTTCTAGGTGACACTTATAAACCACAAACCACATTGTTATATAGACCATATTAATATGGGACTGCAAATAGAACATGTCCACGTTCTAGCATTTCTCATGTAAACTGCTCTTCTGTTAAGTATTTGCTAAAAAACATCGTTCAAAACCCCATTAAAGTTCATCTCAATACTCCCATTGCTTCTTCCCTTCAGAAAGCAAGGGATGGTTCTACTTGACTGCCCCTCCAAGAAGGTACTCAAAGTCATAAAGACTTTCATGGCATTTCTGATCCCGCTTGGTTTGCTACTCAAGCCCCCCCTTACAAACTATCCCTGTCACCTGTGTGAATAAATGAATTTTGCTCAGTTGTGGAGCTTCCAAGAAAATCATTAAACCTCGGGATGTTACTGATACCACCATAACTGAATACCTGCACTGTGATGATTCATCTCCCTGCCCAGACACAGCACCACAACCTCTCCTGAATGCATGAGGCAGTGAGTGTGTCTGAATCAACAGCAGCACCTCTGCTGTGCTCAGACCTGGAGGGGATGACAGCTTCCACACAAGTGACACCGCATGGCTCCAGAGGCAGGTACATCCCTGTGCTGTGCATCAGACACATCCTTTCCTCTGAGCAGGAGATGGGATCTGGTAGATCCCTGAGTCCTGTGACACAAGTCACTGCAGGCACCCGGTGCTATCCAAGGACACAGAGGTGCCGGACATTCTGCACGATGAGCCTTTGGAGCAGTACTTCCTAATCTGTCACAGGACAAAGCACAGATGAACAAAGGCAGAAAGTATGCAAAGGCTACCAAAGCAATGCAGGATGCGACCATGAGCCCAGGAAGTACAAGAGGATCCTGGACTCCTGTTTAGGCTGTACCTCCAGCTGCTTCCCAGCACCCACTTGATGCTCTCCTCTCCCCACAGATCCTCACTCATCCATGCCTCCACACTAGGCCACCTCCTTCCCTTCTTGCCATGTATGAGGGGACCAACACAGATGCTACTCAAAACAAGAGTGGTCATGAAAGCTCATGAAATGACACTGCTCACCCATAGGTAGCACCATCCATGCCCATGGATGCTCTCCCTCTCTCCCATCCGCACTACCTGAGTGCCATTTACACCCCGGCTAGGGGACTACATGGGCTTTGCACTGAAACATTCATATGGCAAGGAGCCTCCACAGGCATGTGGCACTGTGCCACACTGCTGGGGGACCATGGCACTGCTCCTGCCAGCTCCAGCAGCAGCACATCCACCATCCATCCATCCGTCCATCCATCCATCCATCCATCCATCCATCCATCCATCCATCCATCCTTCCCTCCCTCCAGCCTCAACCTCTGGCTTTCCCAGCAACCAGCATGAGGGAAGCCTCACACCACTTCCTCCTCCTCTCTGCGTGACCATGAGCCTCACAAAGCCTTCCTGTTACAAACCAAGAGGATTTGGGGATGTTCTGCCACTGGGCAGGAATATCTAGTGCAAAAACGAGCATTCCTCAACAAAATCCATTGGAGGGTAATCCAGCTGAGGTGCTCCTCTGTCACCCTGAAGGACTCTTCACCCTTTGTTTCACATGCTCAGGAATTTGTAACCAGCCTCTCACCGACGTTCATTCAGAGCATCACGAGGTGCTGGTAACTCATGTATCTCACAAAGCTCACTGCACAACACGCAGGACACCTGGAATCATGGCACATCATTCACTCTGCAATGTGTCCCTGTGCTGTGACAAGCAGACACCTTTGCTTCTCCTACAGTGCTTGGCTGCCTGCATGGCCAGGAGGCTGCAACTCTGCTGTCCAAGCGGCTGCATGTGAGGAGGAGTGTGCAAACTCAGTGAAGATGAAGAAGAGATGCCCATCACCCAGCAGAAACAGCACCTTTGCTGCTCTCAGGTTCTTATCTCCGATCTTGGCACCTACCCACTGATTAGCTGTTGGAAGCCATCAAGCATCTCTAGAAACAATTCCTGAATGGATTACAAGCCAGAGCAGGTGACTTTTGCCAGGAAAAGAAGAGGGAGCATTTCCTATTTCTGGTTCATCACCAGTATCCAGCCTGCAGAGCACCAGAAGACAACGCGGAGCTATTGCTGCCGGAGAAAGCACGATGGGTTTGGGAAAAGATCCCTCGCCATATAAGGGCTGTGAACAGTTTCCCACTTAAAGACAACGTGTGGGATCACATTCACAGACACAGAAATATGTTCTGTTCCCTGACACCCACGGGCCTAAAGCACCGGGCTGAGGCGCTGGCAAGAATAAGAACCATTTGTTAAGCACAGAAAATGTCTCACGTAATGAGAGAACTGCTGAAAGGCACCAATTTAGTGCTCAGGCTTTCAGATGCAGGGATTGTTACTGGAACCACAGCAGAGCTGCTGCATTCCCAGAGGTGGAAACACCCAGCGCAGGCTCCATGCGCCTGGATCAGTGTATCTAACACCCGAGGCAAAACCAGACTTAAGGTACAACAAGACTCTGACACCAAACAACACCTTTAGCAGGTTTTAGTCTCATGAAGCGAACCTGCCCACCAGGTACCAAAAGGCCCCTTCATGCTGTGTCGTGTTCCACTCCCCAGCCTCATCCACTTCATCACCAGCTCCCCCAGCCTCCAGGCATCGCTCCAGAACCATCCCCACATTTCCCTCCTGTCAGTGGTGCTCCAGCTTGTCCAAGCCCTTGTGTCAAGAGTAAGAATGAGCAGAAACATCTCACAAAGCATCTACCAGGGTGAAGGGCCTCTGCCTGAAGGACTCTTCCATGGTTTGAGAACAACAGTGAAGAGAAGATGGGAACACGGTGCTGGAAACAGAACAGACGGTGTTTGAATGGAGAGGGTTTACGTGTATTTGGGAATAAGGTGACACAGGAGAAGCAGGCAGAGGGAGGGATTGGTGGGGTTTGACCTGGGAAGAGCTGGAGCCCGAGCTCCATGCCCTGCCACTGCTGCTGGCCAGTGCTCTGCCACTGGGACCTGCAGCCACAGCTCCACTCCTTGGCCACCAAAGGCACCCAGGCCTCTGACTACAGCTCCTCTGGCCTCCTCACAGCACATCCTCAGCCTCACAGCTCAGGGCCTGTTCACTTCCAACCGCAACCAAGACCCAATATCTGTTATGGATGAATCCATGCACGCTGCAGAACAGAAGGACAGCTCTGACGATGGCCTCTTGTGTAACTCCAGACACAACATGAGTGAGGAATACATCCACTGGGACCATGGGCTCCTCTCAGAGCAGCTCCTGGAATGCCACCTTCCTCCTGGAACACCATCATCTGTCTTCCACAGTCTTCACTAAGTCAACTGGAAATTTAGAGAGCACCAAAACAGAGCCACCAAACAATCAGTATTATAACATCAGCCACTGAAAAACAGCCCCGGAGCTTTAAATTCCACTCAATTCTCCGCTTTGGAGCAGTGCTCTCCAGGGAATGGAGCATCAGCTCCATGATTCGAGGTCAGTGCCCACAGCCCGCAAGTCCTATCGGCAGCAAGCAGACGGACACGCTCTGCTCTGCTGCTCCCCATGCCACACAGCATGATCCTCACATTCCTGTGTATCCAAACGCTCTTCCCATACATGCTTTCTACCTGGAATATTGCTCTATTTACAGTCCATGTCACATCTTCCAAACATCACACTCCAGTGATAAACCCAGCATCAAAGATTCCACAGGGATATCTTTACATCCTAAGCACATCACTGAATACCAGTAACGACTGACAAGCTACGTGACATAAAGCCATGTTTGCTTCCCGTCCCCAGGAATTCACAGAGCTCACGCAGACCCTCCGGCATTCCACACATCTCCTTTATTGGATTTCAATAAACAGTGTCGCTGTCCTTCACCCAAGCAAGACACATTCCCATCTTCCCTGCCCGCTCTCTCCTACACTTGTAAAGGGTTAAACTTGCTCTCCTCAGGTTTCCTTTGCTCTCATTTACATCTCTTTTCCCCAGCAAAATATTCAAGGAGAACAACAAAATAAGGCATTTTCCTCCCATAAGCTCCTCCTGCAGCCATGTATTCATTCCCTTTGGATACAAGTGAACCAAGGGATGAAGGATGTTCTCCTCCTGAGCTCATGGGTTCCTCCTTCCATTAACATCGCACCTCAGCAAAGCACCTCTTGAGCTGTCTGCATTTTATGCTCCTTTACTTCCCTGATTTTGCACTTTGCTACCAACCACCCACAGCAGCTTCTCCTCCAGGCTGCCAGACCTCTCCCACAAGGCTCTGCTCAGCCTAACTCACAGCCTTCCAACGTGTTCTCCCTCCCAACCATCGCATCTCCCATCCTTTGGCTCCTCCGTAACTCCTGGGCAGGTCACAGTACCCCTGCCCAGTGAAGACACACAGTAAAACACAAAGGAAGTCCCTGCATTCCCAGGAAAAGAAGCCGATCTGACCAACAGCTACGGTTCTGAAGGACTTGTCCCAGGGTTTGATGCAATCTGCCGTGCCGGCAAATTAGAGCCTGCAGAAACCACGCTAAAATTAGAGAGAGCTGAGCTGAAAACCAAGGACACATGGTGGTGGCTCTTGCAAAGCTTTAAATAGGGTTTCATGCAACATGGAGACGCTTGGTCTGTGCTCAGCTTAGAGCTACCGGGAGCATTCATTTATAGGACGAAGCAGCACTGACCCTTTCTGGGACAGTTTCTACCTGGCACATCACAGGGTCATTGGTGTGGGCTCCCAGACAGTGATCTATGGACCTGCAGATGAGTGCCTGTGATCAGGGCCCTGCTCAAAGGGAAGCATTTCCTCCTGCTCCCATTCACACAGGTTCTGATTCCCAGCCCTCCACAGCAAGCCCAGCCCCAGCAGAGCCACCCAGGACCAGGGCCAGGGCTCCCAGGGATGGAGCTGCTGCTCTCACCTCACCCACTGGCAGAGCAGAGAAGGGGCTGTCATTACCCCTACACCTAAAGCCTAAATTCACCATTCCTGAGGCACTGAAGAACCTCTGCCCACATCACTTCCTGCTCCCATCCCAGCCTCTGAACGGCCCCACAGGCAGCAGCTCTGGCACAGTGGAACTGGGCATCAGGCAGAAGATGGAGAGCTTGGGGTGGCTCAATGGACATGGGGCTCTGGGGCTGCTCCCTCAGGAGCATCCGCTGGCCCCACTCCAGTGGGGGTTAATCCCAGTTTTCCAGGTCTGTTGTGAAGTTCAATGCTCTGCTCACATCACCAGCGTCTCCACTTCAACCGCACACAACCAAAGCTTGGTACAGATGGAGATACCCCAGGGGGCTGTTAATTCCTCATGGATTCTGAAGTTTTGTGGCTTTAGCAGCGTGCGCATCTGCTGCCTTGGGATGTTCCAGAGCTAACAGACAACCTTCCTTTGCAGATCCCATTTTGTAAGCAGCTACAATTTCCACTCATTTTTAAGGCATTATTAAGAAGCCTTTATACATCCCTGCTTCCGAACTGCGGCTCCCTGTGTGCTCCCATTGGGAGCAGAGGGCAGCTGGCTGTGGCTGCTGCCACTCCAGCCTCTGCAAAACCACTCTGATGTAAACCCAGGGGTTTAAGTATTTCCTATTCTTTGTATCACAGAACAAATTAAATTAAAAATACTCTTTTACCAAAGTTTTACACATCAAACAGCAGCAAATGTTGAGGCTCACAGGGACACCAAGCTCACACCAAGGCATCTGACTGCAAGATCATTAAATTAACATGGTTTTCAAATGAATTACAGTATTATCACTGCTTGAGAAATGAAGAAACCTTTCATGAACAGAAAACCCCACGACCTCCCCAGGAGGAAAATTCCCTTCCCATCCCCACACCTACGACCTGAGGCAACAGCAATAATCTGGGAAAGGAGGTCACGTTTTCCAGGATGCACAATTTATCTCTAAGGATGCAGGCTCTGGAATCAGCTGCTCCTATCTGACAACTCGTTTGCCACTTCCCAGCGGTGGCTGCAGCACCCGGGCGGAGGTTGCCATGGCAAGCGGACGGCCTCTAACGGCAGAACCCACCAGATGAAGTCACTTCTCTCGTCATGGAGCCATGAGGAAGATGCCTCAGCTGCCTCCCATCCACTCCTGAGGGTTATCACTACCCACAACACCTGAGGTCAATGCCGGGGACCACACGTGGCTGGGTTTAGCTGGAAACCACAGGTGTGCAAAGCCAAAATGAAGGGCTTTAAGAGAAGCGATGGGCAGAAACACCCAGCGTGTGGATAGCTTTAATTTCACCAAAACCCAAGGAACTTCCAGCAGTGCTTTCATGAGCACGACCCTTCCCCAGCACAGCCCCATAGAAATAAGGCTCAACCCCAGCCGTGCCTCGGCTCCCCGGGGACCCACTGTCCCCTCTGCCCTCGGTGGCTGGAGATGGGTCCGGGAGATCCCAACGAGGGAACCGATGCCCTGGGACCCGTGTCCCGCAGCCCGGGCTCAGGGAGCGGTGCGAGCTGGTACCCGCACCCCGGGGCTCCCCGCACCGCGAGCACCCAGCGCCCGGCGCTCGACCCGGGGCTGGCAGGGGGCGGCAACGGCTGTGCAGCCCCCCGCCCCTCACCCCCTCCGGGAGGGAGCTGCAGGCACAGGGAAGGGCGCAGAATCCTCAGGAGCGGCGCTGAGCGCGGTGCCTCGCTCCGGGCACGTTGAAGGCAGCGATCGCGCTCCGTGCGCGGGGGCTGCACCCGCGGGGAGCCCCGGCGCCGGTCGCTCCTTTGTCCTCGGCGGAGGCACCGCGCACCCGGCGCAGCCCCGGTTGGGTCCGTTTGGG